>JAYJKI010000689.1:0-165000 GCA_035609135.1 Eleutherodactylus coqui | reverse complement strand
AATCTCAGGTAGGTACTCACCACACAGCGCATTAATCTCAGGTAGGTACTCACCACACAGCGCATTAATCTCAGGTAGGTACTCACCACACAGCGCATTAATCTCAGGTAGGTACTCAGCACACAGCGCATTAATCTCAGGTAGGTACTCAGCACACAGCGCATTAATCTCAGGTAGGTACTCACCACACAGCGCATTAATCTCAGGTAGGTACTCAGCACACAGCGCATTAATCTCAGGTAGGTACTCAGCACACAGCGCATTAATCTCAGGTAGGTACTCAGCACACAGCGCATTAATCTCAGGTAGGTACTCACCACACAGCGCATTAATCTCAGGTAGGTACTCACCACACAGCGCATTAATCTCAGGTAGGTACTCACCACACAGCGCATTAATCTCAGGTAGGTACTCACCACACAGCGCATAAATCTCAGGTAGGTACTCACCACACAGCGCATTAATCTCAGGTAGGTACTCACCACACAGCGCATTAATCTCAGGTAGGTACTCACCACACGTAGCAGCACAGCACATTAATCTCAGGTAGGTACTCACCACACGTAGCAGCACAGCACATTAATCTCAGGTAGGTACTCACCACACGTAGCAGCACAGCACATTAATCTCAGGTAGGTACTCACCACACAGCGCATTAATCTCAGGTAGGTACTCACCACACAGCGCATTAATCTCAGGTAGGTATTCACCACACAGCGCATTAATCTCAGGTAGGTACTCACCACACGTAGCAGCACAGCACATTAATCTCAGGTAGGTACTCACCACACGTAGCAGCACAGCACATTAATCTCAGGTAGGTACTCACCACACGTAGCAGCACAGCACATTAATCTCAGGTAGGTACTCACCACACGTAGCAGCACAGCACATTAATCTCAGGTAGGTACTCACCACACGTAGCAGCACAGCACATTAATCTCAGGTAGGTACTCACCACACAGCGCATTAATCTCAGGTAGGTACTCACCACACAGCGCATTAATCTCAGGTAGGTATTCACCACACAGCGCATTAATCTCAGGTAGGTACTCACCACACGTAGCAGCACAGCACATTAATCTCAGGTAGGTACTCACCACACGTAGCAGCACAGCACATTAATCTCAGGTAGGTACTCACCACACGTAGCAGCACAGCACATTAATCTCAGGTAGGTACTCACCACACGTAGCAGCACAGCACATTAATCTCAGGTAGGTACTCACCACACAGCGCATTAATCTCAGGTAGGTACTCAGCACACAGCGCATTAATCTCAGGTAGGTACTCACCACACAGCGCATTAATCTCAGGTAGGTACTCACCACACAGCAGCACACAGCGCATTAATCTCAGGTAGGTACTCACCACACAGCACATTAATCTCAGGTAGGTACTCAGCACACAGCGCATTAATCTCAGGTAGGTACTCACCACACAGCACATTAATCTCAGGTAGGTACTCACCACACAGCGCATTAATCTCAGGTAGGTACTCACCACACAGCACATTAATCTCAGGTAGGTACTCAGCACACAGCACATTAATCTCAGGTAGGTACTCAGCACACAGCGCATTAATCTCAGGTAGGTACTCACCACACGTAGCAGCACAGCACATTAATCTCAGGTAGGTACTCACCACACGTAGCAGCACAGCACATTAATCTCAGGTAGGTACTCACCACACGTAGCAGCACAGCACATTAATCTCAGGTAGGTACTCACCACACGTAGCAGCACAGCACATTAATCTCAGGTAGGTACTCACCACACGTAGCAGCACAGCACATTAATCTCAGGTAGGTACTCACCACACAGCGCATTAATCTCAGGTAGGTACTCACCACACAGCGCATTAATCTCAGGTAGGTATTCACCACACAGCGCATTAATCTCAGGTAGGTACTCACCACACGTAGCAGCACAGCACATTAATCTCAGGTAGGTACTCACCACACGTAGCAGCACAGCACATTAATCTCAGGTAGGTACTCACCACACGTAGCAGCACAGCACATTAATCTCAGGTAGGTACTCACCACACGTAGCAGCACAGCACATTAATCTCAGGTAGGTACTCACCACACAGCGCATTAATCTCAGGTAGGTACTCAGCACACAGCGCATTAATCTCAGGTAGGTACTCAGCACACAGCGCATTAATCTCAGGTAGGTACTCACCACACAGCAGCACACAGCGCATTAATCTCAGGTAGGTACTCACCACACAGCACATTAATCTCAGGTAGGTACTCAGCACACAGCGCATTAATCTCAGGTAGGTACTCACCACACAGCACATTAATCTCAGGTAGGTACTCACCACACAGCGCATTAATCTCAGGTAGGTACTCACCACACAGCACATTAATCTCAGGTAGGTACTCAGCACACAGCACATTAATCTCAGGTAGGTACTCAGCACACAGCGCATTAATCTCAGGTAGGTACTCACCACACGTAGCAGCACAGCACATTAATCTCAGGTAGGTACTCACCACACGTAGCAGCACAGCACATTAATCTCAGGTAGGTACTCACCACACGTAGCAGCACAGCACATTAATCTCAGGTAGGTACTCACCACACAGCGCATTAATCTCAGGTAGGTACTCAGCACACAGCGCATTAATCTCAGGTAGGTACTCAGCACACAGCGCATTAATCTCAGGTAGGTACTCACCACACAGCAGCACACAGCGCATTAATCTCAGGTAGGTACTCACCACACAGCACATTAATCTCAGGTAGGTACTCAGCACACAGCGCATTAATCTCAGGTAGGTACTCACCACACAGCACATTAATCTCAGGTAGGTACTCACCACACAGCGCATTAATCTCAGGTAGGTACTCACCACACAGCACATTAATCTCAGGTAGGTACTCAGCACACAGCACATTAATCTCAGGTAGGTACTCAGCACACAGCGCATTAATCTCAGGTAGGTACTCAGCACACAGCACATTAATCTCAGGTAGGTACTCACCACACAGCGCAGAAATCTCAGGTAGGTACTCAGCACACAGCGCAGAAATCTCAGGTAGGTACTCACCACACAGCGCATTAATCTCAGGTAGGTACTCAGCACACAGCACATTCTCAGGTAGGTACTCAGCACACAGCACATTAATCTCAGGTAGGTACTCAGCACACAGCGCATTAATCTCAGGTAGGTACTCACCACACGTAGCAGCACAGCACATTAATCTCAGGTAGGTACTCACCACACGTAGCAGCACAGCACATTAATCTCAGGTAGGTACTCACCACACGTAGCAGCACAGCACATTAATCTCAGGTAGGTACTCACCACACAGCGCATTAATCTCAGGTAGGTACTCACCACACAGCGCAGAAATCTTCCTCTCCCACGTTGAAAGTAGTATAAAAGGCTCCAACCATCAGCTTCCTCTGTAGGCTCGGAATTCGCGGGCAAATTCAAGTACCGGTGACGTCACCGGTCACGTGAGGCGCGGGCACAGCTCTCATCGTGCACGGCAGCTGAACTGTACTGCTCGTGCACAATGGGAGGTCACATGGTGCCGATTCCAGCCACCTCATTGGCTGGAATCGGCAGCAGGAATAACCGCAGTGTAAACTACTAATATGCGTACCCCGAGGGCATATATCCGTATTCAACACCAGCTCTACTGGAGCCAACCTAAATAACCAATCATCGTGAATGAGTAAATCCAAACAACCAATCAGGTGCGAATGGTGTGGAGGCGAGGTGTAAAAACCTAACATGCCCCCCGAGGAGGAGCCCCGTAGGTTCCGGGGGGAGGAGCCGCCCAAAGTGTCCCGAGGAAAAGAAGCCCTTGTGTCCTCAGGAGGAGGAGCCATCTGTGTGTCCAGAGGAGGAGGAGCCGCCGTAAGTCTCAAAGAGGCGGAGCCCTTGTGTCCTTGGGAGGAGGAGCCACCTGTGTGTCCCGAGGAGGAGGAGCCACCTGTGTGTCCCGAGGAGGAGGAACCGCCATATGTCCTCAGGAGGAGGAGCTGCCGTATGTCTCAAAGAGGCGGAGCCCTTGTGTCCTTGGGAGGAGGAGCCACCTGTGTGTCCCGAGGAGGAGGAGCCACCTGTGTGTCCCGAGGAGGAGGAACCGCCATATGTCCTCAGGAGGAGGAGCTGCCGTATGTCTCAAAGAGGCGGAGCCCTTGTGTCCTCGGGAGAAGGAGCCACCTGTGTGTCCCGAGGAGCAGGAGCCGCCATATGTCCTCAGGAGGAGGAGCCACCTGTGTGTCCCGAGGAGGAGGAACCGCCATATGTCCTCAGGAGGAGGAGCTGCCGTATGTCTCAAAGAGGCGGAGCCCTTGTGTCCTCGGGAGGAGGAGCCACCTGTGTGTCCCGAGGAGGAGGAGCCGCCATATGTCCTCAGGAGGAGGAGCCACCTGTGTGTCCCGAGGAGGAGGACTCGCCGTATGTCTCAAAGAGGCGGAGCCCTAGTGTCCTTGGGAGGAGCCGTACGCTCCCTGTAGACAGGTGGTTCCCCTCCCCCACATTCACCGCAGGGGAGTCCATATGCTCCCTGTAGACAGGTTGTTCCCCTCCCCCACATTCACCGCAGGGGAGTCCCCCGTATGCTCCCTGTAGACAGGTGGTTCCCCTCCCCCACATTCACTGCAGGGGAGTCGTCCATACGCTCCCTGTAGACAGGTGGTTCCCCTTCACATTCACAGCGGGGGAGTCCCCCGTACCCTCCCTGTAGACAGGTGGTTCCCCTTCTCCACATTCACTGAAGGGGATTCGATTGTACGTTCCCTATAGACAGGTGGTTCCCCTCCCCCACATTCACCGCAGGGGAGTCACCCGTACACTCCCTGTAGACAGGTGGGTTCCCCTCCCCCACAGTTACCGTGGGGGAGTCCCTCGTACGCTCCCTGTAGACAGGTGGTTCCCCTCCCCCACAATAACCGCAGGGGAGTAGTCCGTACGCTCCCTGTAGACAGCTGTTTCCCCTCCCCCACATTCACCGCGGGGGAGTCGCCCGTACGCTCCCTGTAGACAGGTGGTTCCCCTCCCCCACTTTCACCGCGGAGAGTCATCCGTAGGCTCCCTGTAGACAGGTGGTTCCCCTCCCCCACATTCACCGCGGGGGAGTCATCCATACGCTCCCGGTAGACAGGTGGTTCCCCCCTCCCCCACATTCACCGCGGAGGAGTCGCTCGTAAGCTCCCTGTAGACAGGTGGTTCCATTTTGCACATTTACCGCAGAGGAATCCCCTGTACGCTCCCTGTAGATAGGTGGTCCCCCCCCACATTCACCGCGGTGCAGTCGCCCGTACGCTCCCTGTAGACAGGTTGTTCCCTTCCCCCACATTTACCGCAGTGGAGTCCCCCGTACGCTCCCAGTAGACAGGTGGTTCCCCTCCCCTACATTTACCAGGGCGGGGGAGTCCCCCGTACGCTCCCTGTAGACCGGTGGTTCCCCTCCCCCACATTCACCGCGGTGGAGTCCCCCGTACGCTCCGTGTAGACAGGTGGTTTCCCCCTCCCCCCCACATTTACCGCGGTGGAGTCCCCCTGACGCTCCCTGTAGACAGGTGGTTCCCCCCTCCCCCCCACAATCACCACGGTAGAGTCACCCGTACGCTCCCTGTAGACAGGTGGTTCCCCTACCCCACATTCACCATTGTGGAGTCCCCCATACGCTCCCTGTAGACAGGTTGTTCCCTTTCCTCACATTCACCATGGGGTAGTCCCCCATATGCTCCCTGTAGACAGGTGGTTCCCCTCCACCACATTCACCGCAATGGAGTCCCCCGTACGCTCCCTGTAGATAGGTGGTTCCACTCTACCACATTCACCGCGGTGGAGTCCCCTGTACGCTCCCTGTAGACAGGTGGTTCCCCCCCACATTCACTGCGGTGGAGCCGCCCGTACGCTCTCTGTAGACAGGTGGTTCCCCTACCCCACATTCACTGCGGTGGAGTCCCCCGTACGCTCCCTGTAGACAGGTGGTTTTGCCCCCACATTCACCGCAGTGGAGTCCCCCGTACGCTCCCTGTAGACCAGTGGTTCCCCTCCGCCACATTCACCGCAGGGGAGTCACCCGTACGCTCCCTGTAGACAGGTGGTTCCCCTCCCCCACATTCACTGAAGGGGATTCGATTGTACGTTCCCTATAGACAGGTGGTTCCCCTCCCCCACATTCACCGCAGGGGAGCCACCCATACACTCCCTGTAGACAGGTGGGTTCCCCTCCCCCACATTTACCGTGGGGGAGTCCCCCGTACGCTCCCTGTAGACAGGTAGTTCCCCTCCCCCACAATCACCGCAAGGGAGTCGTCCATACGCTCCCTGTAGACAGCTGGTTCCCCTCCCCCACATTCACCGCGGGGGAGTCGCCCGTACGCTCCCTGTAGACAGGTGGTTCCCCTCCCCCACATTCACCGCGGAGAGTCATCCGTAGGCTCCCTGTAGACAGGTGGTTCCCCTCCCCCACAATCACCGCGGGGGAGTCATCCTTACGCTCCCGGTAGACAGGTGGTTCCCCCCTCCCCCACATTCACCGCGGGGGAGTCGCTCGTACGCTCCCTGTAGACAGGTGGTTCCATTTCGCACATTTACCGCGGGGGAATCCCCTGTACGCTCCCTGTAGATAGGTGGTTTCGCCCCCACATTCATTGCGGTGGAGTCCCACGTACGCTCCCTGTAAAGAGGTGGTTCCCTCCTCCAGATTCACCGCAGGGGAGTCCCCCGTACGCTCCCTGTAGACAGGTGGTTCCCCTCCCCCACATTCACCGCAGGGGAGTCGTCCATACGCTTCCTGTAGACAGGTGGTTCCCCTTCTCCACATTCACAGCGGGGGAGTCCCCCGTACGCTCCCTGTAGACTGGTGGTTCCCCTCCCCCACATTCACCGCGGTGGAGTCCCCCGTACGCTCCCTGTAGACAGGTGGTTCCCCCCCCTACATTGCCCATGGGGGAGTCGTCGTAGCTCCCTGTAGACTGGTGGTTCCACATTCACGGCGGGGGAGTCATCCGTACACTCCCTGTAGACAGGTGGTCCCCCCCACATTCACCGCGGTGCAGTCGCCCGCACGCTCCCTGTAGACAGGTTGTTCCCTTCCCCCACATTTACCGCAGTGGAGTCCCCCGTACGCTCCCAGTAGACAGGTGGTTCCCCTCCCCTACATTTACCAGGGCGGGGGAGTCCCCCGTACGCTCCCTGTAGACCGGTGGTTCCCCTCCCCCACATTCACCGCGGTGGAGTCCCCCGTACGCTCCCTGTAGACAGGTGGTTTCCCCCTCCCCCCCACATTTACCGCGGTGGAGTCCCCCTGACGCTCCCTGTAGACAGGTGGTTCCCCCCTCCCCCCCACAATCACCACGGTAGAGTCACCCGTACGCTCCCTGTGGACAGGTGGTTCCCCTCCCCCACATTCACCACGGTGGAGTCCCCCGTACGCTCCCTGTAGACAGGTGGTTCCCCTCCACCACATTCACCGCAATGGAGTCAACCGCACGCTCCCTGTAGATAGGTGGTTCCACTCCCCCACATTCACCGCAGGGGAGTCGTCCGTACGCTCCTGCTAGACAGGTGGTTCCCCTCCCCCACATTCACCGCGGGGGAGTCGCCCGTACGCTCCCTGTAGACAGCTGGTTCCCCTCCCCCACATTCACCATGGGGGAGTCGCCCGTACGCTCCCTGTAGACAGGTGGTTCCCCTCCCGCACATTCACCGTGGGGGAGTCATCCGTACGCTCCCTGTAGACAGGTGGTTTCCCTCCCCCACATTCACCGCGGTGGAGTCTCCCGTACGCTCCCTTTAGACAGGTGGTTCCCCCCCTACATTCTCCATGGGGAATCGTCGTAGCTCCCTGTAGACTGGTGGTGCCACATTCACTGCGGTGGAGTCACCCGTACGCTCCCTGTAGACCGGTGGTTCCCCTCCCTCACATTCACCGCGGTGGAGTCCCCCGTACACTCCCTGTAGACAGGTGGTTCCCCTCCCTCACCTTCACCGCGGTGGAGTCCCCCGTACGCTCCCTGTAGGCAGGTGGTTCCCCTCCCCCACATTCACCGCGGTGGAGTCCCCCGTACACTCCCTGTAGACAGGTGGTTCCCCTCCCTCACATTCACCGCGGTGGAGTCCCCCGTACGCTCCCTGTAGGCAGGTGGTTCCCCTCCCCCACATTCACCGCGGTGGAGTCCCCCGTACGCTCCCTGTAGACTGGTGGTTCCCCTCCCTCACATTCACCGCGGTGGAGTCCCCCGTACGCTCCCTGTAGACCGGTGGTTCCCCTCCCTCACATTCACCGCGGTGGAGTCCCCCGTACGCTCCCTGTAGACCGGTGGTTCCCCTCCCTCACATTCACCGCGGTGGAGTCCCCCGTACGCTCCCTGTAGACCGGTGGGTTTCTGTG
The DNA here is from genome assembly GCA_035609135.1 of Eleutherodactylus coqui. Taxonomy (NCBI): domain Eukaryota; kingdom Metazoa; phylum Chordata; class Amphibia; order Anura; family Eleutherodactylidae; genus Eleutherodactylus; species Eleutherodactylus coqui. Next base: position 156,624 of record JAYJKI010000689.1, on the reverse strand, counting down.
CTTGGAACCTTTTACCGTAACATCGGAGAACCGCTTCCTGCGCCAAACGTTGTGCACCAATAACAGACTGGGAGACGTGAAAAACCAGGAGACATTTTGCCTCATATCTCGCCAGCGATGACGAGCGGTCTGACAGTAAGACGCCCTCATTGTCCAATCACAGTGCAGCGCTCAGCTTACCTCAGCGGCTTGAGATGTGAACGCTGCGCTGTGATTGGTCGGATGTCTTACAGTAGACTGTTCTGAGAAATAAACATTTGGAGTTTCTGTTTCCATTGATATCAGATTTCTGTGTCTGAGGGTCTTTGGCCGGACTTCTGGGGTCTCGCGTCGGAGGAGGGGGGGTCATCGTGCGGTAAATTGTAGTGATCACAATGTGTAGCATCTGGCGGGATGACGTGCCGGGGGTGACTAGTGAAGGCCAGCTTGGACCTGAGGTGTCGAGCCCCGGCCCCCGGGGGCCGCACTCCATGTAGGCCCATCTTTCTGGATCTATCCTGAATCTGTCCTGGATCTATCCTGAATCTGTTCTGGATCTATTCTGGATCTATCCTGAATCTGTACTGGATCTATCCTGAATCTGTTCTGGATCTATACTGGATCTATCCTGAATCTGTTCTGGATCTATTCTGGATCTATCCTGAATCTGTCCTGGATCTATCCTGAATCTGCTCTGGATCTATTCTGGATCTATCCTGAATCTGTTCTGGATCTATTCTGGATCTGCTTTGGTTCTATTCTGAATCTGTTCTGGATCTGTTCTGGATCTATTCTGAATCCGTTCTGGATCTATTCTGGATCTGTTCTGGATCTATCCTGAATCTGTTCTGGATCTGTTCTGGATCTTTTTGCTACATTCCACTTCCTTTCCTCCTGGGAGCGCAGACATTACTGTAGCCACGGACTGACGTTGCGCTCGCCGCGTGTCTCAGGCACGACTGATCGGAGGATTTCCATGACCTGTTCTGGTCTGCAGAACACGGGTCTAATATGTTCGTGTCATGGCGGCCCATCATTCACTCACTGAGACCCCGCACTCCCATGAACTGGGGTCCCGTGTCCTCACTGCACCCCTATAGTGAGGAGGAGCTTGAACGGAGCAATAGCAGAGGGCCGCACCATTCGGGTCTGCCGGAGACGCCGAGCGCTTGTAGCGGGTGATTTCCGTCTCTGACATGTAATTGAATAGCGCGGTACTGCGCATCCTCGCCCATCGCTCCGTTCATGGAATTAGTGGGGTCTCAGTGGTGAGACCCCCAGGAGCAGATCCCCCTATCCTGTCAATGATTGTGGTTGGTCTTGGGAACGGCCCTATAAATGGCGCTGCTGGGCGCAGTAGGGAGGGCGCGGAGCCGATCTGCGAGGGGAGAACCGCTGCCCCACCTATGTGGAAGCGTTACCTCACTGCTGGACGCGGTTGTCAGCGCCCTGTGGAGACCCTCAGGCTGCCATGTGGTTGTCGCTTCCTGTGACTCCTGATGACGGAGCAGCGATGGATCCTCCATGATTAGACTGCGGCACGGTCCGCTTCGGAGGCTGAAGGACCTCATGGCGGCCATAGAGTTGTCACCCAGAAAACTACAAGGTGTGACTTCTAGGATGCAACAGGAACTTGGGACCCCCATGGGGTCTTGTGACTTCCCGGAGGGGGTGGGGCACTAACCTCATATGACAATGGCTGAGGTGTGAGGACATCCTGGGGGTCTCTGGGGACATTCCTGTGACAATGGCCCTTCACCCATGACAACAGTGGCCAACCACATCCCGGCCTGCCGGAGGCGTCGCCTCATGTCCATAATTGTCTCCTCGTTAGCACGTTCTCCCAACCTGCCGCAGATGTAAACATGGCGGCCGGCGGCGGTCGTCACAGCTGAGGAGTGCACGTTGTTGGTGGTGGTGGGACGCGCACGCCGTGGAGTTCATAGCCCCCTTATGGTGATCAGACAATCCCTAGTGGGGCGCCGGCCGGCTGGGTGACCCATCTTACGGAGCGCCCCCATCTGCCAGGAGTGAGTAAATGTGTTACTGGAGAGTATTGGTGGTCCAGTGTGCGGCCCCCCCAAGACCCTGCGGATCGGACGTGAGCATCCGGGGGTCCGAGGAGCTCCCTGATCAGGGAAGAGGCATCCGTTGGTCACGGTGATAGAAGTCTGTGACTGATGTGACGCCTGCGGGGGCCCCGGGGCCCGCAAATGGATCGCGGCGCAGATGATTTAATGCTGAGAGGTCTTGTGCCTCCGTGCGGAGAGACGCTCGGGCTGAGAGCGGGATCTATAAGGGGCCGCGAACGTACAAAGGGGTGTGGTCTATTAGGAAGGAATTGTGATGTTTATCATCCCCGTGTGTCCTCGCTGCGGTGCTGTTACAGTCATCCCCGTATGTTCTCGCTGCGGTGCTGTTACTGTGGACCAGCTCTGATGCCCGACACTCATCCCCGTGTGTCCTCGCTGCGGTGCTGTTACAGTGGACCAGCTCTGATGCCTGACACTCATCCCCGTGTGTCCTCGCTGCGGTGCTGTTACAGTCATCCCCGTGTGTCCTCGCTGCGGTGCTGTTACAGTGGACCAGCTCTGATGCCCGACACTCATGCCCGTGTGTCCTCGCTGCGGTGCTGTTACAGTGGACCAGCTCTGATGCCCGACACTCATCCCGTGTGTCCTCGCTGCGGTGCTGTTACAGTGGACCAGCTCTGATGCCCGACACTCATCCCGTGTGTCCTCGCTGCGGTGCTGTTACAGTGGACCAGCTCTGATGCCCCGACACTCATCCCCGTGTGTCCTCGCTGCGGTGCTGTTACAGTGGACAAGCTGTGATGTAAGCGATGCCCGACACTCATCCCCGTGTGTCCTCGCTGCGGTGCTGTTACAGTGGACAAGCTGTGACAGTCATCCCCGTGTGTCCTCGCTGCGGTGCTGTTACAGTGGACCAGCTCTGATGCCCGACACTCATCCCCGTATGTTCTCGCTGCGGTGCTGTTACAGTGGATAAGTATCACTGGACCGCTGACTGCGCCAGCAGGGGGCGGGGCGGCTGGAGGAGTTTTCTGAACAGCCGCTGTGTTAAGTGAATGGAGAGGGGTGGGGGGAGCGAGGAGCGAACTGTCCGCTGCGAGGCAACGATACTCATCCCGAGTAACAGCACCGCAGCGAGTACATGCGGGGACGAGTATGCCCGACATTCATCCAGTGTAAATGGGCCTTAAGTCCTCCGTGTTTCCCGAATTTAGTCCTTGTATGGACGGCGCGCCGAGTCTGATTCTTGCCAGATGTTTGTACATTTGTTTGTGTGAAGAGGAGATCATTGGTGACGGCCGGCAGCGGTCCAAGTGCTTCCCATCCTGTAGCCCCCGGATGCATCCTCACCGACACCCACCTCCATGCCGGGGCGGCACACTCTTCCATATTTCGTGGAGCTGCCTCTAGTCTACGGGGCTCGTCTTCCGCCTCCTGAAGTCACCTTCCCTCACCTCGTAGTCCGGGCCCTTCTGATTACCCCCTGAACCTCGTAGTCCGGGCCCTTCTGATAACCCTCTGAACCTCGTAGTCTGGGCCCTTCTGATTACCCCCTGAACCTCGTAGTCCGGGCCCTGCTGATAACCCTCTGAACCTCGTAGTCTGGGCCCTTCTGATTACCCCCTGAACCTCGTAGTCCGGGCCCTTCTGATAACCCTCTGAACCTCGTAGTCTGGGCCCTTCTGATTACCCCCTGAACCTTGTAGTCCGGGCCTGCTGATAACTCCCTTCACCGCGTAGTCCGGGCCCTTCTGATAACCTCCTTCACCTCGTTGTCCGGGCCCTACTGATAACCCCCTGAACCTCATAGTCCGGGCCCTTCTGATAACCTCCTTCACCTCGTAGTCCGGGCCCTTCTGATAACCTCCTTCACCTCGTAGTCCGGGCCCTTCTGATAACTCCCTGAACCTCATAGTCTGGGCCCTTCTGATAACTCCCTGAACCTCGTAGTCTGGGCCCTTCTGATAACCTCCTTCACCTCGTAGTCCGGGCCCTTCTGATAACCCCCTGAAGCTCGTAGTCCGGGCCCTTCTGATAACCCCCTGAAGCTCATAGTCCGGGCCCTTCTGATAACCCCCTGAAGCTCATAGTCCGGGCCCTTCTGATAACCCCCTGTACCTCGTAGTCCGGCCCTTCTCATAACCTCCTTCACCTCGTAGTCCGGGCCCTACTGATAACCCCCTGAACCTCGTAGTCCAAGCCCTTCTGATAACCCCCTAAACCTCGTAGTCCGGGCCCTGCTGATAACCCTCTGAACCTCGTAGTCTGGGCCCTTCTGATTACCCCCTGAACCTCGTAGTCCGGGCCCTTCTGATAACCCTCTGAACCTCGTAGTCTGGGCCCTTCTGATTACCCCCTGAACCTTGTAGTCCGGGCCCTGCTGATAACTCCCTTCACCGCGTAGTCCGGGCCCTTCTGATAACCTCCTTCACCTCGTTGTCCGGGCCCTACTGATAACCCCCTGAACCTCATAGTCCGGGCCCTTCTGATAACCTCCTTCACCTCGTAGTCCGGGCCCTTCTGATAACCTCCTTCACCTCGTAGTCCGGGCCCTTCTGATAACTCCCTGAACCTCATAGTCTGGGCCCTTCTGATAACTCCCTGAACCTCGTAGTCTGGGCCCTTCTGATAACCTCCTTCACCTCGTAGTCCGGGCCCTTCTGATAACCCCCTGAAGCTCGTAGTCCGGGCCCTTCTGATAACCCCCTGAAGCTCATAGTCCGGGCCCTTCTGATAACCCCCTGAAGCTCATAGTCCGGGCCCTTCTGATAACCCCCTGTACCTCGTAGTCCGGCCCTTCTCATAACCTCCTTCACCTCGTAGTCCGGGCCCTTCTGATAACCCCCTGAAGCTCGTAGTCCGGGCCCTACTGATAACCCCCTGAACCTCGTAGTCCAAGCCCTTCTGATAACCCCCTAAACCTCGTAGTCCGGGCCCTTCTGATAACCTCCTTTACCTCGTAGTCCGGGCCCTACTGATAACCGCATGAACCTCGTAGTCCGGGCACTTCTGATAACCCCCTTCACCTTGTATTCCGGGCCCTACTGATAACCCCCTGAACCTCGTAGTCCGGGCCCTTCTGATAACCCTCTGAACCTCGTAGTCCGGCCCATCTGATAACCTCCTTCACCTCGTAGTCCCGGCCCTACTGATAATCCCCTGAACCTCGTAGTCCGGGTCCTTCTGATAACCCCCTGAACCTCGTAGTCCAGGCCATTCTGATAACCTCCTTCACCTCATAGTCCAGGCCCTACTGATAACCCCCTGAACCTCGAAGTCCGGGCCCTTCTGATAACCCCCTTCACCTTGTAGTCCGGGCCCTACTGATAACCCCCTTCACCTCATAGACCGGGCCCTTCTGATAACCCCCTGAACCTCGTTGTCCGGGCCCTTCTGATAACCCCCTTCACCTCGTAGTCCAGGCGCTTCTGATAACCCCCTGAACCTCATAGTCCGGGCCCTTCTGATAACCGCTTAAACCTCATAGTCCGGGCCCTTCTGATAACCCCCTGAACCCCATTGTCCAGGCCCTTCTGATAATCCCCTTCACCTCGTAGTCCGGGCCCTTCTGATAACCTCCTTCACCTCGTAGTCCGGGCCCTACTGATAACCCCCTGAACCTTGTAGTCCGGGCCCTTCTGATAACCCCCTGAACCTCGTAGTCCGGGCCCTTCTGATAACCCCCTGAACCTCATAGTCCGGGCCCTACTGATAACCCCCTCAACCTTGTAGTCCGGGCCCTTCTAATAACCCCCTTCACCTCGTAGTCCAGGCCCTTCTTATAACCCCCTTTACCTCGTAGTCCGGGCCCTTCTGATAACCCCCTTCACCTCGTAGTCCAGGCCCTTCTTATAACTCCCTGAACCTCGTGGTCTGGGCCCTACTCATAACCCCCTGAACCTCGTGGTCCGGGCCCTACTGATAACCCCCTGAACCTCGTGGTCCGGGCCCTACTGATAACCCCCTGAACCTCGTGGTCCGGGCCCTTCTGATAACCCCCTGAACCTCGTGGTCCGGGCCCTTCTGATAACCCCCTGAATCTCGTGGTCCGGGCCCTTCTGATAACCCCCTGAACCTCGTGGTCCGGGCCCTTCTGATAACCCCCTGAACCTCGTGGTCCGGGCCCTTCTGATAACCCCCTGAACCTCGTGGTCCGGGCCCTTCTGATAACCCCCTGAACCTCGTGGTCCGGGCCCTTCTGATAACCCCCTGAACCTCGTGGTCCGGGCCCTACTGATAACCCCCCCGAACCTCATGGTCCGGGCCCTACTGATAACCCCCTAAACCTCGTGGTCCGGGCCCTTCTAATAACACCCTGAACCTCGTGGTCCGGGCCCTTCTGATAACTCCCTGAACCTCGACCCTCTCACCCGCCTCGCTCTTCATTCCTCCCGCCGCCACAAGACTGGAGAAGTAACAGAATGTCTTCCGCAGACGATGTCTCGCTGGCGGCTTCAGGCGACTGTAGATACGAAACAAAGAGAGCAAGTCAAGGTGGAAAACAAGACGCCTTCAGGGAGGATGGAGCGCGTGGCATCGGCATCACTCCCCGACTTACAACGTAACTCTTCCTCTTACCCCATCCACCAACCCCAGGCGCAGTCAGCATGGCGCCCGCTGCTACAATGTTACTAATACAATGATCCGAACACTTCGGGGTACAGATGGCGTCACAGGCGGACCCGTCCTAAGGATGTGTCGTCTGTCCTTCCTAACTAATACCGACGTCCACAAATATACTTGTATCTCATGTTACTGAACCAGCAAAAATCACAGAAAAAGAAGAGCGCGCCTCGTGCCCCGACTACTGAGCGGCTACATGTGACAAGTGTGACAGAAATGTCACTCTTCAAATATGACAAGTGGGCGGCTCAATAGTGTTAAAGGGGTTGTCAGGAGTTAGATATTCCAAACACAGCGCCCCCCTTGTTCGTGGGTTGTGTCTGGTATTACAGCTCAGCTCCCATATACTTCAATAGAGCTCAGCTGCAATACCACAAGCAACCCACAGAGCAGGGGGCGCTGTACATGGAAGAAGGCAGCCCTGTTTTCTAACTTCAGACAACCACTTTGTAAAGGCGAAGGTGTCTGCAGACGTCTGGGCATTTCCTGCCTGTCTGATGGCTCCGGCTCTCTCCACTTCTGTGTTCGGGATTTTCTTTCTTCTGTTCCGGGATGGACAATAAATGTTTCGCTTCTGTTCGCCACGAGCAGGTTCGCGCGGCTCAGTTTCGTGTTACTGTTTGTGTGCCGTCGCACGTGGTTTGCTGCTGATGTGAAGCCACACGATGACATGCAGTCCGTTCAGGCGAGCAGAGACATACGGCTCGCTGAGGCATAGAGATCTGACGTCTCGCCAGTAGAATCCCCAAAAATGTTAATTATAGGGGTGTCTGATTCCTGGAGACCCCCACTACAACAGGACCCGTGTACTAAAATAATAGCGTGGACTACACCCTCCCCTCCGCGGCTGCCTGGATCTAACGCTGCAGCCCCTCCGCTGTGCCAGATGAATGCAGGCTCTAGTACCCTGTTGTACCACCTCTAGCTTGGATACAAGATGTGATACAGGCGGGCATGGAGGCTCTAGTAACCTGTTGTACCGCCTCTAGCTTGGATACAAGATGTGATACGAGTGGGCATGGTGGCTCTAGTACCCTGTTGTACTGCCTCTAGCTTGGATACAAGATGTGATACAGGCGGGCATAGAGGCTCTAGTACCCTGTTGTACCACCTCTGGCTTGGATGCAAGATGTGATACGGGTGGGCATGGAGGCTCTAGTACCCTGTTGTACCGCCTCAGGCTTGGATACAAGATGTGATACGGGTGGGCATGGAGGCTCTAGTACCCTGTTGTACCGCCTCAGGCTTGGATGCAAGATGTGATACGGGTGGGCATGGAGGCTCTAGTACCCTGTTGTACCGCCTCAGGCTTGGATACAAGATGTGATACAGGGGGCATGGAGGCTCTAGTACCCTGTTGTACCACCTCTGGCTGGGATACAAGATGTGATACGGGCAGGCAGGGAGGCTCTAGTACCCTGTTGTACCGCCTCTAGCTTGGATACAAGATGTGATACGAGTGGGCATGGTGGCTCTAGTACCCTGTTGTACTGCCTCTAGCTTGGATACAAGATGTGATACAGGTGGGCATGGACACTCTAGTACCCTGTTGTACCGCCTCTAGCTTGGATACAAGATGTGATACGGGTGGGCATGGAGGCTCTAGTACCCTGTTGTACCGCCTCTAGCTTGGATACAAAATGTGATACAAGTGGGCATGGTGCCTCTAGTACCCTGTTGTACCGCCTCTAGCTTGGATACAAGATGTGATACGGGTGGGCATTGAGGCTTTAGTACCCTGTTGTACCGCCTCTAGCTTGGATACAACATGTGATACAAGTGGGCATGGTGGCTCTAGTACCCTGGTGTACTGCCTCTAGCTTGGATGCAAGATGTGATACAGGTGGGCATGGAGGCTCTAGTACCCTGTTGTACCGCCTCTAGCTTGGATACAAGATGTGATACAGGGGGCATGGAGGCTTAGTACCCTGTTGCACCGCCTCTAGCTTGGATACAAGATGTGATATGAGTGGGCATGGTGGCTCTAGTACCCTGTTGTACCACCTCAGGCTTGGATACAAGATGTGATACGAGTGGGCATGGAGGCTCTAGTACCCTGTTGTACCGCCTCTAGCTTGGATACAAGATGTGATACAGGGGGCATGGAGGCTCCAGTACCCTGTTGCACTGCCTCTAGCTTGGATACAAGATGTGATACGAGTGGGCATGGTGGCTCTAGTACCCTGTTGTACCGCCTCTAGCTTGGATACAAGATGTGATACTTGCATGGAGGCTCTATTACCCTGTGGTACCGCTTCTAGCTAGGCTGTGGGAGTTGGCGTCCCCGTTGGTCCCATACATGTCCTATTAGTAATAAATCTGGCGACCGAGAATGTTGTGGGGGCTTCCTGTGACCCCCTTGTGTGTGCGACCGAGCATTATACTGCTCGGTCGAACACACAAGCCACCATTAGAGGAGCACATGTGGCTGCAGGATGTCCTGAACATATAGCTGAGCTGTCATTGTCCCTCGTACCACTACTAGGGGGGACCGACAGTCGTATGCGATGGCCCCCCAGATCATCACACCAGCAGGGGGCAAGATTCAGCTGCTCACCCCGAGGTCTCTATCACAACACTCCCTAACAGTCTGGTCAAACGCTCCTCTCTCTTGGTGGTCTGTAGGGGGGCGTCCTGACCCCAGTCACCTTGTGTGCCCCCATCCACTGGTCCCAACACCTCCTAACAGTCTGGTCAGATGCTCCTTTCTACTGGTGGTCTGTAGGGAGCATCCTGAGGCCGGTCACCTTGTGTGCCCCCATCCACTGGTCCCAATACCTCCTAACAGTCTGGTCAGATGTTGCTCTCAACTGGTGGTCTGTCGGGGGACGTCCTGAACCCGGTCACCTTTTGTGCCCTCATCCACTGGCCGCAACACCCTCTAACAGCCTGGTCAGATGCTCCTCTCTACTGGTGGTCTGTATGGGGCATCCTGAGCCTGGTCACTTGGTGTGCCCTCATCCACTGGTCCCAACACCTCCTAACAGTCTGGTCAGATGCTCCTCTCAACTGGTGGTCTGTCGGGGGGCGTCCTGGTCCTGGTCACCTTGTGTGCCCCCATCCACTGCTCCCAACACCTCCTAACAGTCTGGTCAGATGGTTCTCTCTACTAGTGCTCTGTAGGGGGCATCCTGAGCCTGGTCACCTTGTGTGCCCCCATCCACTGCTCCCAACACCTCCTAACAGTGTGGTCAGATGCTCCTCTCTACTGGTGGTCTGTAGGAGGCGTCCTGAGCCCGGTCACCTTGTGTGCCCCGATCCACTGGTCCCAACACCTCCTAACAGTGTGGTCAGATGCTCCTTTCTACTGGTGGTCTGTAGGGGAAATCCTGAGCCTGGTCACCTTGTGTGCCCCCCTTTACTGCTTTCAACACCTCCTAACAGTCTGGTCAGATGTTCCTCTTACTGGTGGTCTGTCGGGGAGCGTCCTGAGCCCAGTCACCTTGTGTGCCCTCAACCACTGGCCCCAACACCCTCTAACAGTCTGGTCAGATGCTCCTCTCTACTGGTAGTCTGTCGGGGGGGGGCCTGAGCCCGGTCACCTTGTGTGCCCTCACACATCCACTGGTCCCAACACCTCCTAACAGTCTGGGCAGATGCTCCTCTCTACTGGTGGTCTGTCGGGGGGTCCTGAGCCCGGTCGCCTTGTGTGCCCACATCTACTGGTCCCAACACCCTCTAACAGTCTGGTCAGATGCTCCTCTCTACTGGTGGTCTGTAGGGTGTGTCCTGAACCTGGTCACTTTGTGTGCCCTCATCCACTGGTCCCAACACCTCCTAGCAGTGTGGTCAGATGCTCCTTTCTACTGGTGGTCTGTAGGGAGCATTCTGAGCCTGGTCACCTTGTGTGCCCCCATTCGCTGCTTTTAACACCTCCTAACAGTCTGGTCAGATGATCCTCTCTACTGGTGGTCTGTAGGGGGCGTCCTGAGCCCGGTCACCTTGTGTGTCCCCATCCACTGGTCCCAACACCCCCTAACAGTCTGGTCAGATGCTCCTCTCTACTGGTGGTCTGTCGGGGGAGGTCCTGAGCCCGGTCGCCTTGTGTGCCCACATCTACTGGTCCCAAACCCTCTAACAGTCTGGTCAGATGCTCCTCTCTACTGGTGGTCTGTAGGGTGTGTCCTGAACCTGGTCACTTTGTGTGCCCTAATCCACTGGTCCCAACACCTCCTAGCAGTGTGGTCAGATGCTCCTTTCTACTGGTGGTCTGTAGGGAGCATCCTGAGCCTGGTCATCTTGTGTGCCTCCATTCTCTGCTTTTAACACCTCCTAACAGTCTGGTCAGATGATCCTCTCTACTGGTGGTCTGTAGGGCGTCGCCCCCCCCTGTCAAGCACCAACTAGCTTACCACCACCCACACTTCCGGTGGTGACAAGATACAAGAATACCCTACTTCTAGGGCCTCCGGTGACTGTCCATCTAATCACCACAACTCTCATCATTTACATATCTGCCTGAGATGGAGCCGCATGCTGGGGTCTGCAACAAAATGACACTTTCTGGGGTCCGGAGTGTTGCTTGATTAAGAGTGTAATATATATTACCCCGCACAGAAGTAGTGGTACTGTGCAGTGCAAATACACGCACCCCACGCTGTGTAAAAGAAAAAAAGAATGGGATGATAGACTGAACTAGGTTATTCCAGGCTCTGTGAACTGATGACCTGTGCTCTGCTTTGGTCATCTATAGTTGATGGACAGTGGCCCACCGCTCAGGAACCTCTCCGTCAGCGGACTGGCCGGCCTGCTATTAAGACATAATAGGGGCAGATCCACAATGAAGTCCACAAATATAGATGCGTATGGCATCTGGAGATGTGCACAGTATGGCGAGGTGGAGAGTGAGGGATTCTATGCAGATAGACAATGGTCAGACATTTGGCCGTGTGACGGCAGAATCGTTATGACTGCAGGGGGCGGTTTATGATGGCTAGCAGGGATTGCAGTCAGTAGGTCGGGGAGCATGTTATCAGGCGGAGTACAGAGGGGTTTGTTTAGGGAATGTGGTATGCCTCCCCGAAGAGGTGCATTTTTAAAGCACGCCTGAAGTTCTGCAAGTCCTGGATTGCCCGGGTAGCCTTTGGTAGCGCGTTCCAGAGGACCGGTGCTGCTCTGGAGAAGTCTTGGAGGCGGGAGTGAGAAGTTCGAATTAAAGGGGCACTTAGTCTGGTTTCGTTAGCAGAGCGGAGAGCCCGGGATGGGTGATGAATTGAGATAAGGGAGGCGATATAGGGGGGGGGGGGGGCGCTGCGCTGTGGAGGGCTTTGTAGGGGACCCCAACAGCAAGTGGAAGAGGAGGTAGAGCCAGGAAAGGAGACGCTGAAGGAGCGGTCAGAGAGGTAGGAGGAGAACCAGGAGAGGGCAGTGTCTTTTAGGCCAATGGAGCGAAGCATACTGAGGAGGAGTTTGTGGTCAACAGTGTGAAATGCTGCGGAGAGGTCGAGGAGGATCAGTAGGGAGTAATTGCTGCGCGGTGGATGAGGGATACAATATAGGGGGGCGCTGCACTGTGGATGAGGGATACAATATAGGGGGGCACTGCGCTGTGGATGAGGGATACAATATAGGGGGGCGCTGCACTGTGGAGGGCTTTGTGGATGAAGGTGGCGAGTTTACATTGTATTCTGTATTTAATGGGCAGCCAGTGCAGTGACTGGCACAGGGCAGAGGCGTCCGAGTAGCGGCTGGACAGGAAGATGAGCCTGGCTGCCGCATTCAGGATGGATTGGAGAGGGTAGAGTCTGGTGCAGGGGGGGCCGATCAGCAACGAGTTGTAATAATCGAGCTGACAGTGGTTTATTGGAGTTTCTATGTATTCAGGTTTGGGTGGTAGGTAGGTTGGGTGGGGAGTTGGGGGGAGTGGGATTCACACTTTTAGCAGTAGCCTGGTCCGTCTTGAACATTGAATTCTGGGCACGGACTGGTGGAGCCGGTGTAGCCTCCAGGCTGCAGCGGGCACAGTATGGTATTGTGGTTTAAGGGGAAAAAAACCCCTAGTTTGGCCTGGCACGTCCTGAATTTTGAACTCTGGGCACCAACTGATGGAGCAGGCATGGCCCCCAAGCTGCATTGGGGACCCCCCAAAACTGTATAGATAGTTTGGTTATATGCCAGTTGGCTTAAGGCCCTTTTACATGTAACGATTATCACTAACTCAGCCAAAAAACTGAACAAATTGACAACATTTTTGCATAACATTACACGTAGGGATGATGGCTTGGATCATCTCATTAGCTAAAGTAAGCTCAGTACTGGGAGTGTGTTTATGCCAGGGTTTATCCGGCCGGCAGGATTCCATTGTTTTCTCCCGACATGAGTCTTATTGTGTATGGAAGGGAAACAAACACTTCCCCCCTCCAGTCAGCAAGCCGATCAAAAGACTGAACGATTTCCATTCAAATGGAACAAATTTCGAGCAATCGATAAGTGAAGGAATAGCGCACAATGCCCGTTTACATGTAACGATTGTTACTCACAATGTAAAAGGGCCCCTAGTCTTTGTTAATATGTTTGAGTTAGTTACTTATGTTGTTACTGTTTGGTATTTTTGTTTTGTTTTCTACTTTTCTAATAAAATATCTACAGGATAAGTAATGTATGTATACAGTGACTCCACCAGCAGAATAGTGAGTGCAGCTCTGGGGTATAATACAGGATGTAACTCAGGAGCAGTACAGGATAAGTAATGTATGTACACAGTGACTCCACCAGCAGAATAGTGAGTGCAGCTCTGGAGTATAATACAGGATGTAACTCAGCATCAGTACAGGATAAGTAATGTATGTACACAGTGACTCCACCAGCAGAATAGTGAGTGCAGCTCTGGAGTATAATACAGGATGTAACTCAGGATCAGTACAGGATATGTAATGTACGTACACAGCGACTCCACCAGCAGAATAGTGAGTGCAGCTCTGGGGTATAATACAGGATGTAACTCAGGATCAGTACAGGATAAGTAATGTATGTACACAGTGACTCCACCAGCAGAATAGTGAGTGCAGCTCTGGGGTATAATACAGGATGTAACTCAAGATCAGTACAGGATAAGTAATGTATGTACACAGTGACTCCACCAGCAGAATAGTGAGTGCAGCTCTGGAGTATAATACAGGATGTAACTCAGGAGCAGTACAGGATAAGTAATGTATGTACACAGTGACTCCACCAGCAGAATAGTGAGTGCAGCTCTGGAGTATAATACAGGATGTAACTCAGGAGCAGTACAGGATAAGTAATGTATGTACACAGTGACTCCACCAGCAGAATAGTGAGTGCAGCTTTGGGGTATAATACAGGATGTAAAGCAGGATCAGTACAGGATAAGTAATGTATGTACACAGTGACTCCACCAGCAGAATAGTGAGTGCATCTCTGGAGGAAGGTTGTGTGTCTGAGAGCTCTGCTGGTTCCAGGGTGTGGTCGCAAGAGGCAGGTGTAGCTCTTGCTGGATCCCAGGAGCAGTGCACTATTTCTGGGCTTATTTGCTATGGAGTCTCGTGCTTCCCCCCCCTGGCTCCGGTCAGGAGGGGGGAAGAATGAACCCCAGGAGGGGAGAGGATCTAGCCGGGGTACAGGCAGCGTCACCCAGACTCCCCGGAAGGACGTGGAGCACAGGAAGACCAGAGGCCAAACCAAGAGCAAGGTCAGTGCTGCAAAAGCGCCTACAAGTGCCAGCTGGGGAGAGCATAAGAGGGGTGAATCTGTGACCGCCATGGCGTCTCGGATAGCTGCGAGTTTAAAAGACTTTAAGGAGGTCGGAAAGCAGCTCCAGAAATATCGCAGGGAGCTACAGACTGCCCTCAGTGATTTGGATAAGGCCCCACGGGGAAAGAGGAAAATTACTGCAGCGGAGAGAGTTAAATCCTGCAAGGAGGCAGTAGATTACTACAAGGAGGAGAGGCACAGGATACTGCAAGCCAGCGGCCCGTTTAAAGAAAAACTCTTAAATGATGAGCGATTTTCGGGAATGGCGCATGTGAGCAGCGACAGTAGCTCTGATGAGTCGGAGGATCCACAGGAGGGGATGGCGGTATGTTCAGGGGAGCAGCCGTCCCTACAGCAGAGGGGAACTGCAGGGAGCAGCATTCCTGCAGAGCAGGTTAGCCTGCCCCCCACATCGGAGGAGTCCAATGCCGAGGATGCAGACGACGACAGCGACAGCAGCAGCGGTGAGGGGGCCCTCATCATGCAGCAAATCATGCTGCAGGAGTCCCCAGAAAGGATGCACAATATGTACTTTGGTGACGACATGCCTGAAACAACATCTACGGGCAAAAAGAAACAGAAAAAAAAGATGAAGACCACCGTGCAGGAGAGGTTTGTGTACGTCACCAAGCACTCCGGTCCGGCTGCAAAGTCAGATCGGGGTGCTAGCCCTGGTATACCCCTAGTCCCGGGCTCTGCAGTGGGTCCGGTGCAGGGGACTGGGGAAGAGAGGGTTAATGCGGCCCAAAACTCCATTCCTGCTTGTGCCAGTAGTGGGAATGGAGGCGATAAGGAGGCAGAGAAGGTCCGTGGGAAAGATGGAATGAGGGGTCGCGGCCAATCCGGAGGTGCTGGTGCTGATGGCTGCCCTCCAGTGGGAGGGGGGGGGGGGCAGTCTGGCATCAGGTTCCACCAGTGGCGGCTTGGCTGTCCCTCCTGTGTCCCTAAAACGCCTGTCAGGTGTAGAGGGGGCGCAGTGGGTGGTGGCCAAGCCTGTCAATCCTCCCACACATCATGATAGTATTGCGGTAACATCTAAGCAACTAAAAAGTACAACAAGTCCCAGAATGGCTGGGAAAGTGGGCGAAGCCAGGGCTGCAGAGACGGCTCCTACCGACAATCATACGGGACTTAGGACTGGTTCTGTCGGTCTCCAGCCTCAGCCCGCTGGAAAGTGTAATATTAAAAATAAAAGTGAAGCAGGTCCTGGTCCAGCAAAAGGAAAGAAAGGTGCGAGTGGTGTGATGGATATAACTGCCAGTGCTACCGCTGCCCCTGCTCCCGCAGAGGCTCCAGGAGCTCCGGATGCCCCCAATCCCCCAGGAGGTATGCCATCAGCTGTACGGGAGGGTGGGGCTTCGGGTAGTAGTCAGGGGATGGGCCAGGATCCAGTCACCCCTCCAGCGGCGACAACAGCTGGTAGAAGTTATGCCAGTGTCGCCGCTGGAGGGAGGGGGGATGCGTCCTCCTTGTCTTTGGGCTCTGGGGACGGCGTTTTGCAACAGCGCCTCCTGGAGGCCTTGAGGAGGGGGGAGAGTTCGATGAATGTAGGGGGCAGAGTTGTGGATTTGTCTCTCTGGGTGGAGAGACATGGTCTTGGTGCCTTCCGAGAACAAAGGGGGGAGACTGTTTGGTCCCTGCCGACAACCGGGCAGGACATTGGCCGTAGGAATGTGGCCCGTCTTCAGTGGAGAGGCAATGACGCGTGCCCATCCAGGAGTAAGGTGGTGGAGCTTCTGCTGAAGATGGGTTTCAGGGCAAATGACATCTATGCCCTGATCCATCCTTACGGCACGTCTGAGTTCGACATCAGCTTTGTTCGCCCGGAGGGCTTCGAGCTCTTTTGGGGGAACTACGAGTTGATGAAGGACGAGCCCGGCTGGCGCGATTTCGCTGCACAAGTGGTAACCCGCCAGACTGGAGTCAAGAGAGTGACCGTTTTGACTCGTAACGAGTCCCTCTCTTGTTATGATATCATGACTTGGATAAGTCGGTACGGAGAGGTGGTGGATATGCCCAATAAGAACCGGGATGAACACGGCATCTGGTCCGGAGCCTGGACGTTTATGGTGAAACTTAAGCGTTCAGGGAATTCGGTGGCCCACATACCATCCGCGGCCTTCCTTGGCAGGGATCGTATCTTGGCCTTCTACCAGGGGCAGCCGAAGCTCTGTCACAAGTGCGGCGACCCCACACATTGAGTGCAGCCTGTAATGTCATCAAGTGCGCTCTGTGTGGCGAGGTAGGTCATCTTGCGGCATCTTGTACAGAGATTAGGTGTCACCTGTGTGGTGACCTCGGTCACCCATTCAGTCGCTGTCCGCGCTCTTTCGCCAATGCGGTCAGGGCCCCAGTGGAGGAGAGCCATGAGGTTGCTTCTGCAGGGGAGGGGACCAGCAGAGGCAATGGGGCCCAGGAGCCAAGGAAGAACAAACATGCTGGGGCAGCCAAGCTAAGGCGCCAAGAGAAGCGCGGAAGGGGCAGGGAGCTGGTGGAAACCCAGGTGGCAGGTGGGTCAATGCTGGCCCCTGCTCCGGACGCAAATCATGTGGCTGAGGCTCCAGGGGACAGGGAGCTGGATGAGGAGGTCAGGAGGATCCAAAGGGAAGAGGATGCCACTTATTCAGATTCTTCCCACTATGAAAGTGTGGGTGAGGGCAAGGATGAGTGGCAAAACAAAAAGCGTAAGCAGGGCTCCAAGAAAATGAAAAAAAGGGAAGGGAAATCTTCCCCTGTAACGGGCCAGGTGCAGGAAGGCAATCCAAACTCTCCTCTTGTTGGGCTCTCCAACAGGTACCAAGCTCTCTCGTCCTCGGAGGGAGAGGTGCCTAGGACAAGCGTGGGGTCTACAGGGGGTGCTGAGCCTTCCTCTTGTGGGGGTTTGGTGACCTCCAGGGGGAGGGCTGGCCCAGAGCCCAGTGGCAAGGAGGACGAGGTTGAGGAGCCCCTTGCCATGGACCTTTCAGTGTCCAAGAAACGTGGCAAGGGGTCATCCTCAGACCCTGATGAGAAGGGGGGTGGGAAGAAGAAAGCCATCTAACTCAATCACCAATGATGGCGGCACCCGCTCCGTTGACGCTGGCATCCATTAATGTTGCCAGCATTAAGTCTGATATGGCTAGATTTGCGGCCTTTGATTTTCTCAGCCGCGTTGAAGCCGACATTTTGTTTTTACAAGAGACCAGGCTGCCAAATTTGGCAGCTGTGCATAAGGCAGGGAAGGAATGGAGGTCTGGTCCATCTTACTGGTCTCTTGCGGCCGAGCCATATAGCGGAGTGGCGGTACTTTTTACCGCAGCGGTTGAATGCCGACGGGTTATTGAGTTAGAAATAGGGAGGTGCCTGATCCTGGATGTTCTCATGAAGGGACAAGAGCTTCGGCTAATCAACATCTACGGTCCCCAAACCAAGCGGGACCGCAAGGATCTCTTTATGAGGATCAAGCCGTACCTTTTTTCCAGTCGGCAGGTGATCTTTGGGGGTGACTTTAACGCAGTCACGAGGACCCGTGACAGGGGAGGCTCCCTAGGCAAGCTGACTTATGATAGCGTCGCGCTTAATAGCATAGCTAGCGAAGCTCGCCTGGTGGATGTCCACATCCGGCACACCCCAGGCCACGCGGGTTTCACCTATTATAGAGGCGAGTGCAGGTCTAGAATAGACAGGTTTTATTTGAAGGAGGAAGCCATCTCTTCACCAGTTTCTGTTGTTGAGGTGGAATTCTCCGACCACTGTCTGATTTTGTTTTCCCTGAATGTTGCAGAGACCCCCCGGATGGGTAGAGGCTTATGGAGGCTGAATTCATCACTCCTGGAGGAAGCAGAGATAAGACAGTCCTTTGAGGATTTTCTGCAGAGCCAGGTACCATTACTGGATCTTTGTAGCAGTAAGTCAGAGTGGTGGGAGATGTTCAAGATCAGGGCGGCGAGATTCTTCCGCCAGCTCTCTAGCCTCAGGAGCCTGAGTAAGTACCGTCTTTATCAGGGCCTGAGGAGGAAACTCGAGGATCTCGTCTCGACTGGAGGTAGCCGCGAGGAGATCTCCAGAGTGAAGTCTTTGCTCAAAGGGTGCCAGTATAATAGGCACGCATCTTTGGTTTTTGAGAGGGACTTCGGGAAGTACCACTCGCCCGACCCTTACAGAAACTGCAAGATGTCAGTGAATCGTAAAGTTGTCACTGGACTGATCGACGGTATGGGATCTCTGAACAGGTCCAGATCAGGGATTCTGGAAGTCATCAGATCCTTCTACTCGCACCTTTTGAGAAAGAGGGATCTAGATCGAGATGTGATGTCGGCTTTCCTGGCTGAAGCTGTTCCTGAGCCAGGGGATGACATCTCCCTTAATGTTTTGACAGAGGAGATCAACATAGAGGAAGTTAAACTGGCGATTGATGGGCTTGCGCTCAAAAAATCGCCAGGACCGGATGGCTTAACATCTGAGTACTATAAGACCTTTAAGGACCTCTTGAGTCCCCTCTTGACTGAGGTTTTCAATGAGTGTCTTTCCTCGGACACTCTCCCAAAGTCAATGAGGAGGTCGGCTTTGATCCTTCTGTCAAAGGGTAAAGACTCGAGCCGTATTGAGAACTGGCGTCCCATAGCGCTTCTCAATACGGACAGGAAGGTTCTGGCAAAAGTGCTGTTTAATCGGCTGGTCAAGTTTGCACCCCGGCTCCTCTCAGGCGCCCAGCATTGCTCTGTTCCAGGCCGTAGCACCTTTAGTGCTGTTCTAGGTGTCCGGGAGGCAGTGGAGCAGGGTAGGGCTGGTCACTGGGAGGGGTACCTGCTGTCCTTGGATCAGGCCAAAGCGTTTGATCGGGTTAATCACGAGTACCTCTGGTCTGTTCTTCTGAGATATGGCCTGCCAGTGGGGTTTGTCAATTGGCTCAAGACATTGTACGTGGGGGCTGAGACTTTCCCGCTAGTGAACGGTTGGGTCGGCCACCCATTTGAGGTTGGGTCTGGCGTCCGTCAGGGTTGTCCTCTGAGCCCCTTGCTGTATGTGTTTGCCATTGATCCTTTCCTTAGGATGATTGATGGTGGGCCTATGGCGGGGGTCGGGATGGATCGGGCGGTGCCGGAAGCCGCCCTCAGGGTGGCAGCGTACGCTGATGACGTCACCGTCTTTGTGTCCTCGAGGGGGGAGGCAGAGTACGTGATGGCAGAGGTGGATCGCTACTCGGAAGCATCCGGGTCCGGCATCAACTGGGATAAGTGCGAAAGTCTCTGGTTAGGAAGGGGAGATCCTACATTTGGTCTCCCGGACACCCTTCCAGTGCCCCAGGACTCGGCTAAAGTTCTCGGCATCAAATTTGGCCGGGGAGATTACCCCATGCAAAATTGGGTGGTCAGGCTCGATGGTGCCACTCAGAAGGTGGCCCAGTGGAAGGGTTGGTCTTTGACCCTTCGGGAAAGGGTTAACCTGATCAAAACATACCTGCTCCCTTTATTCATCTACCTGGGCAGCGTATGCATTTTGCCAGAACCTCTCTGGACCCGGGTCTACAACCTGTTCTTCCTAATGTTGTGGGGGAACAGGTTGAACCTAATTAGGAGAGATGTCACATATCGCACGAGGAGACTAGGGGGGTTATCTATGGTCAACCCCGTGGTGTTTCTCGTAAACACCTTTGTTAAGATCAATATAGGCAACCTCTGGCAAGAGAGGGCTCCTCCGTGGGTCTACTCCTGCCGGGGATGGCTTCGGCCTTTCTTCCAGGAATGGGAGACAGGAGGGCGAGTGAAGGACCTTCGCACGCCGCACGGGCATCTTCCGGCTTACGCTACTGTGGTTCTGAAGATGATACGTCGGTGGGGTCTGGGGATGTGGGAGATCAGAACTCTGTCGAGGAAACTCCTCGATAAGAGGGTTCTGTTGACCCATTTCCAGAAGCCCCTGGCGCTCAAGGACTGCCCAAGTCGGGACCTGGAGGGAGGGTTACGTTTATTGAATTCTGACAGGATCCCCTTGAAGTTTTGGGACTTGACTTGGCGCTGTTTCCACGGGAGACTGTATGTAAGGGGCAACTTGAAGAGCAGGCCACTGGTGGATAGGGGTTGCCCCCGCCAGGAGTGCAGCAACGTACTGGAAAGCATGGAGCATTTCCTGCTTCAGTGTCCCTTTAATACAGAGGTGTACAAACGGGTGGGAGCCTCCATTGGTTGGCCCAGGTTGGCACGCCTCTCGTATGCGGAATGGGTCTATGGGGCATTCGGGGACCTTGGTGGCAGGGACCGGTGCACTTTATTCTTAGTCAGCCTAGTGGTTAGGTTTCACATTTGGAACGCACGGTGTCTAGTTTCGACGGAAGAGAAAATCCTCCCCGTGGATGAGGTGAATAGGAACATCCTGGGTGACCTGGTGAAGGTGCGCTCTCTGGATTATGAGAGGTTGGGCACGACTAAGGCCTCTCTCCTATGGAGAGGGTTTGTATTTCGTTAGGGACAGTCTTCTTATTGATAGGGTCTTTGTAGGGACAGAATAGGGAGAGGTAGGGACAGTTTCTCTGAGGGTAAGTTTTAGGGAAGGAGTAGGGACATTGTAGGGACAGATTAACTATAGGGATAGTTTTTCTATTTGGTCGGTGCCCGGCTTATCATATCCAGTCCTGGTGGAGGGCTGTGTGTGACACTAGTAGAGTTTTTGTTTTCGGTCAAAGATAAAGTATGTACGGCTGCAGGTAACTGAACCTTAGGCTTTCGGGTACTAATATGTAGTGTTGGTTTGTAGTTGTGTAGTATAAGAGATGTTATATGTTATGTTATGTTTTGTTTTGTATATAGGGCTAGGGGTTATAGATAGGTTGGGTGGGGGTTTATTGGGGGGAGGGGGGGGGGATTTATGCCTCAGCCGTAGCTTGACACGTCCCGGACAATGAACACTGGGCACGGACTGTTGGTGCGGGCGTGGCCCTCAGGCTGCGGCGGGCAGGGTGTGTGTATGCGGTGCAGCTCGGCTCGTCCTGGACATAGACATTGAGCACGGACTTGGGATGCAGGCGTGGCTCCCAGGCTGCACCGTAGGGGGTTGTTTGGGGTGTGTGGTGGTTTGGTCTGGGTATAGGGTTAGTTTAGGATTATGTAAGGTTTTATTCTTGAGGTGGTGGGCATTAAAAAATAAAAAAAAAAAAAAATATATAAAAAAAAAAAAAAAAAAATTGGCAAAAAAAACAAAAAATTAAAAAAATAAAAAAAATTACAAAAAAAAAATAAAAAATAAAATAAGGTATTGGGTTGTTCTTATTATTGTTATTATTACTTTTGTTAATGTTTGCATTATTGTTATTATATCATTGCTTCGGTTATTAG
Organism: Eleutherodactylus coqui; assembly: GCA_035609135.1. NCBI lineage: Eukaryota > Metazoa > Chordata > Amphibia > Anura > Eleutherodactylidae > Eleutherodactylus > Eleutherodactylus coqui. The sequence goes on along the minus strand of JAYJKI010000689.1, from coordinate 134,969 downwards.
TCAATTTTTTGGGATTTCAGGCTGGATCCTGTGAGTTAGGGATATGCTTTCTTACGTGTCGGTTTATTGTTATATGTAATGTATATGTATTGGTGAGGATGAGTGAGTGTAGTTTGGAGTGCAGGTTGGTGTAGTGTGCGGTGTGTATTGTTTGGACCAGATGGACCTTTTGCTTTTGTTCCTTTGTCCTGAAGTAAGGCAAAGTACGGATAATATAAGTGATAATTTGGTTTTGTTTTATGTTTATGTCTTTTATGCCAAGTGAGCGATATTTATGTTCTGTTTATTGTTATGTTTTTCACTTTTATAATAAAAAGATCTACAGGATGTAACACAGGATCAGTACAGGATAAGTAATGTATGTACACAGTGACTCCACCAGCAGAATAGTGAGTGCAGCTCTGGGGTATAATACAGGATGTAACTGAGGAGCAGCACAGGATCAGTAATATATGTACACAGTGATTCCACTGATTAGGATTACTGATGATTTGGGGTCACTCATTGTGCAATTGTGTAATATTTTTGCCAAAATAGCTGTAAACCAGAGTTGCCCTTTTTATGTAGTTCTGTGTATATAATTAACTCCTACCTCTGCCTGCGTTAGAAGCTATAAACACACGGGAAGCGTCTTCTGTTTTCCCTTTTTGTTGTGTAAAGACTATAATTTACAGGGCAGAGAATGAATGAACACGGAGACAGGAAGCCGCCCCGACCCTCCATGGGGGCACAAACCCCTGGTTGTGATCACCGTATGGGGACAGTCTTTCAGCCGACACTGTGACCCCGGGGATTGAGTTTACTCATGCTGGGATCATTGAAGAAATGGCAAGATTTGCGGTGAAACTTTCTATTGTTTTGTTGTTCTCAGCCCTCGTTGACGGCTATGAGGTTCCTGAAAACTTCTGTATTTGCCTCAGAGGGGAAGTAAAACTGAATGGTGTGAAGATGATAACTAGAAAAGCCACAGGGGTCACCGTCATTTCACAGAAGTCATGTTATAGGGATATGTCAGAAGATGTGACTGCGTGGGGTCTGTATACACAGTGCAGATGACTGTTTGTGGCATGGTTTCCTACATGTGAGGTTCTGCAGCACAATAACTGATCACATCCTCTAATGATCATGAGACAACTCTGCTGATTCTGTCTGAGTCTACACAGGAAAGCAGGAGAACTCCCCACCTCCCATGGTTACCTATAGTCCAGTATTTGTCACTCGTGACGCCAACGTTCTGTCCTCTGTGGCAGATCACTCCGAAATCCATTCCGGGAATAAAATAGTCCACACAAAGATTATGCTTTTCTGAGTAGGAATCAGGAACATTCAGTTCTACCCGTTTACTTAACTCCTCTTCACGGCAATACAAAAAACATGTAACAGTCTTAACATGAAACACCACTCCTGAAAAAAAGTGCTGGAGCTGGGGGGCTTCCCGGGGGTTTACTCAGCCACAGTCCTAGTTATCTGTCAGTTCTCTCTCTCCACTGCCAGACACAGGTATCTTGCTTTCCAGTGGTTTCTCTCCTTCTCCAGACTCATGAAAAAAAGAAATAAAATCTCAGCGCCTCAAAATATATAAAAAAATAGGTAAATGTAAAGAATGGTGAGTGACAACTCACCTGGTGCACAGTGCGCTCCTAATCAAAGGAGCCACCGGCACCCGATATCCACGTTTGCCTTTCAGAAAGATCCTGGTCTTCAATCCTGTATCTGCAGGAGAGACGTCCCGGGGTGTAAAGCCTTCAGGCTTCCGACATCCAAACCAGTATAAAGAAAAAGACCCCCGGGCTCCGGGACCAGGAAACTCCGTTATATAAATTAAATAACTTTTATTGCGACGCGTTTCAACGGTACACAGCCGTCTTTCTCATGCTTGTCACGTGTCTTCTAGGGACTGAGCACATTCACTCCTTTCCTGGATAGCGGTCCTAGGGAGTTTCCTCCAAAAGGTCTGGGCTTATGTGGGAGCAGCGGACCACCTCTTGGACTCTTCCATACTGACTGTCTCCTCTGCTCAGTAGCTGACTCACTACTCAATCCCTCAACTCCTCTATTCCAGTTACTCCTTCTGATCTCTCTCCCTTAATCATGTGACCACTCTTTTATACAACACGAGGGACAAAAGGATACATTTTCCAGACATGACCAGACATTAACCATTTCATACCTGCAGCCATCCAATACACATAACTGATGCACCCTACAAACATGACAGTGCACGAGACAAACGGGAAACATGTATTTTGAGGTGATGGAGGGGACCCCTAAACTCTGGTTCACTACAAATGTCCGCAGGATAGTTTATTAATCGTGGGGGACCCGCTGTATGGTATCCCCGGTGATCACGTGATCGCTCGGCTGTCAGTGCAGCGGGACGGATGTGCATCCTAGGGGACAGGAGAGGAAGTGCCATAGCAATCAATGGGAGCTGAAGCGGCTCTTGCACTTCTGTGGCCGTCCCCGCTGTGGGAGGTGGGGGTGCTAGATACCAATGAGAGTGAAGCCCGCCAGGGCACTTCCTCTGCCGTCCACTAGGATGCACTGACAGCGGGCTGCGAGATCAGCTCATTGCCAGTGATCCTGAGTGGCAGCTCCCCAGTGATTAACTATTGGTGACCTCACCGAACAACACATCATCAACAGGTTTTGCCTAGAAAACCCCTTTAAGGAGGCACTTAATACACTATTATTGTTAAGAGGGTACTTTATGGCATTATTATTATTAAGGGATACTTTAGGGCACTTTAACTATTTTGAGTGCATTTGGGGCACTATTACTGTTAGGAGGACACTTTGAGGTATTATTACTGTTAGTCAGGCCCTAGTACTATCAAGGAGCCATTTTGGACACTGTTACTATCAAGGGGGTAAAATTTCTACTACGGGGCACTTGGGGGCACTATTACCATTAAAGGGGCACTTGATACTAATATTATTAAGAAGGCACATGATAGCACTATCAGGGGGGCAGCTAAAGGCTTGGGGGAAAAAGGTCAGCTTGGTACACCGCTACTGGTACCCATACCTAAACCGCGCTGCATACAGCTGCAAAAGACCTCACCGACTGGTAGACTAACTCGCCACTTCTCGGTGTCGTATAAACATGAAATTTGGTAGGAGCATTCTTTAGGTCCTCAATAGGAAAAAAAAAGGGGTCACAACTCGATTATTCAATGCTAAGTGCAAAAGTAAGTGCCCCCCTATGTAATATAACTTCCCGGGGTGTAGAATAAGCGTGAAATTTGGCGCGAGCATTCTTTAGGTCCTAAGTGAGGAGAGTGGGAGGGATGGCACATTCTGCATAGGGACATCAGTACATGCAGCCTGAGGAGAATCTAATGCTCCTCTATATGTATATACTGAGGAGAATCTACCTCATCTCTATGTGTATAAACTGAGGAGAATCTACATCACCTCTATGTGTATATACTGAGGAGAATCTACATCACCTCTATGTGTATATACTGAGGAGAATCTACCTCACCTCTATGTGTATATACTGAGGAGAATCTACCTCACCTCTATGTGTATATACTGAGGAGAATCTACCTCACCTCTATGTGTATATACTGAGGAGAATCTACCTCACCTCTATGTGTATATACTGAAGAGAATCTACCTCACCTCTATGTGTATATACTGAAGAGAATCTACCTCACCTCTATGTGTATATACTGAGGAGAATCTACATCACCTCTATGTGTATATACTGAGGAGAATCTACCTCACCTCTATGTGTATATACTGAGGAGAATCTACCTCACCTCTATGTGTATATACTGAGGAGAATCTACCTCACCTCTAAGTGTATATACAGAGGAGAATCTACCTCACCTCTATGTGTATATTCTAAGAAGAATCTACCTCACCTCTATGTGTATATACTGAGGAGAATCTACCTCACCTCTATGTGTATATACTGAGGATTATCTACCCCACCTCTGTGTGTATATACTGAGAAGAATCTACCTCATCACTATGTGTATATACTGAGGATTTCCTACCTCACCTCTGTGCATATACTGAGGAGAATCTACCTCACCTCTATGTGTATATACTGAGGAGAATCTACCTCACTTCTATGTGTATATACCGAGGAAAATCTACCTCCCCTCTATGTGTATATACTGAGAAGAATCTACCTCCCCTCTATGTGTATATACTGAGAAGAATCTACCTCCCCTCTATGTGTATATACTGAGAAGAATCTACCTCCCCTCTATGTGTATATACTGAGAAGAATCTACCTCCCCTCTATGTGTATATACTGAAGAGAATCTACCTCACCTCTATGTGTATATACTGAGAAGAATCTACCTCATCACTATGTGTATATACTGAGGATTATCTACCTCACCTCTGTGCATATACTGGGGAGACTCTACCTCAACTCTGTGTGTATATACTGAGGAGACGCTACCTCACCTCTGTGTGTATATACTGAGGGGAACCTACTTCACCGCTCTATGTATATACTGAGGAGAATCTACCTCATCACTATGTGTATATACAGAGAAGAATCTACCTCCCCTCTCTGTGTATATACTGAGGAGAATCTACCTCACCTCTATGTGTATATACTGAGGAGAATCTACCTCACCTCTATGTGTATATACTGAGGAGAATCTACCTCACCTCTATGTGTATATACTGAGGAGAATCTACCTCACCTCTATGTGTATATACTGAGGAGAATCTACCTCACCTCTATGTGTATATACTGAGGAGAATCTACCTCACCTCTATGTGTATATACTGAGGAGAATATACCTCACCTCTATGTGTATATACTGAGGAGAATCTACCTCACCTCTATGTGTATATACTGAGGAGAATCTACCTCATCACTATGCGTATATACTGAGGAGAATCTACCTCACCTCTATGTGTATATACTGAGGAGCATCTACCTTCCCTCTCTGTGTATATACTGAGGAGAATCTACCGCCCCTCTCTGTGTATATACTGAGGAGAATCTACCGCCCCTCTCTGTGTATATACTGAGGAGAATCTACCGCCCCTCTCTGTGTATATACTGAGGAGAATCTACCTCACCTCTATGTGTATATACTGAGGAGAATCTACCTCAACGCTATGTGTATATACTGAGGAGAATCTACCTCCCCTCTATGTGTATATACTGAGGAGAATATACCTCACCTCTATGTGTATATACTGAGGAGAATATACCTCACCTCTATGTATATATACGGAGGAGAATCTACCTCACCTCTATGTGTATATACTGAGGAGAATCTACCTCCCGTCTATGTGTATATACGGAGTAGAATCTACCTCCACTCTATGTGTATATACTGAGGAGAATCTACCTCACCTGTATGTGTATATACTGAGGGGTATCTACCTCACCTCTATGTGTATATACTGAGGAGAACCTACCTCACTGCTATGTGTATATACTGAGGAGAATCTACCTCCCCTCTATGTGTATATACTGAGAAGAATCTAGCTCATCACTATGTGTATATACTGAGGATTATCTAGCTCTCCTCTGTGTATATACTCAGGAGACTCTACCTCACCTCTGTGTGTATATACTAAGGGGAACCTACCTCATCGCTGTGTGTATAAACTGAGTAGAATCTACCTCATCACTATATGTATGTACTGAGGAGAATCTACCTCATCACTATGTGTATATACTAAGTAGAATCTACCTCACCTCTATGTGTATATACTGAGAGAAATCTACCTCCCCTCTATGTGTATATACTGAGGAGAATATACCTCACCTCTATGTGTATATACTGAGGAGAGTATGCCTCACCTCTATGTGTATATACTGAGGAGAATCTACCTCATCACTATATGTATATACTGAGGAGAATCTACCTCATCACTATATGTATATACTGAGGAGAATCTACCTCATCACTATGTGTATATACTGAGAAGAATCTACCGCCCCTCTCTGTGTATATACTGAGGAGAATCTACCTCCCCTCTCTGTGTATATACTGAGGAGAATCCACCTCCCCTCTCTGTGTATATACTGAGGAGAATCCACCTCCCCTCTCTGTGTATATACTGAGGAGAATCGACCTCCCCTCTCTGTGTATATACTGAGGAGAATCGACCTCCCCTCTCTGTGTATATACTGAGGAGAATCGACCTCCCCTCTCTGTGTATATACTGAGGAGAATCGACCTCCCCTCTCTGTGTATATACTGAGGAGAATCGACCTCCCCTCTCTGTGTATATACTGAGGAGAATCTACCTCCCCTCTCTGTGTATATACTGAGGAGAATCTACCTCCCCTCTCTGTGTATATACTGAGGAGAATCTACCTCCCCTCTCTGTGTATATACTGAGGAGAATCCACCTCCCCTCTCTGTGTATATTCTGAGGAGAATCTACCTCCCCTCTCTGTGTATATACTGTGGAGAATCTACCTCCCCTCTCTGTGTATATACTGAGGAGAATCTACCTCCCCTCTCTGTGTATATACTGAGGAGAATCTACCTCCCCTCTCTGTGTATATACTGTGGAGAATCTACCTCCCCTCTCTGTGTATATTCTGAGGAGAATCTACCTCCCCTCTCTGTGTATATACTGAGGAGAATCTACCTCCCCTCTCTGTGTATATACTGAGGAGAATCTACCTCCCCTCTCTGTGTATATACTGAGGAGAATCTACCTCACCTCTATGTGCATATACTGAGGAGAATATACCTCACCTCTATGTGCATATACTGAGGAGAATATACCTCACCTCTATGTGTATATACTGAGGAGAATATACCTCACTTCTATGTGTTTATACTGAGGAGAATCTACCTCATCACTATATGTATATACTGAGGAGAATCTACCTCCCCTCTCTGTGTATATACTGAGGAGAATTTACCTCGCCTCTCTGTGTATATACTGAGGAGAATCTACCTCCCCTCTCTGTGTATATACTGAGGAGAATCTACCTCCCCCTCTGTGTATATACTGAGGAGAATCTACCTCTCCTCTCTGTGTATATACTGAGGAGAATCTACCTCCCCTCTCTGTGTATATACTGAGGAGAATCTACCTCCCCTCTCTGTGTATATACTGAGGAGAATCTACCTCCCCTCTCTGTGTATATACTGAGGAGAATCTACCTCCCCTCTCTGTGTATATACTGAGGAGAATCTACCTCCCCTCTCTGTGTATATACTGAGGAGAATCTACCTCCCCTCTCTGTGTATATACTGAGGAGAATCTACCTCCCCTCTCTGTGTATATACTGAGGAGAATCTACCTCCCCTCTCTGTGTATATACTGAGGAGAATCTACCTTCCCTCTCTGTGTATATACTGAGGAGAATCTACCTTCCCTCTCTGTGTATATACTGAGGAGAATCTACCTCCCCTCTCTGTGTATATACTGAGGAGAATCTACCTAGCCCTCTGTGTATATACTGAGGAGAATCTACCTCCCCTCTCTGTGTATATACTGAGGAGAATCTACCTCCCCTCTCTGTGTATATACTGAGGGGAATCTACCTCCCCTCTCTGTGTATATACTGAGGGGAATCTACCTCCCCTCTCTGTGTATATACTGAGGGGAATCTACCTCCCCTCTCTGTGTATATACTGAGGGGAATCTACCTCCCCTCTCTGTGTATATACTGAGGAGAATCTACCTCCCCTCTCTGTGTATATACTGAGGAGAATCTACCTCCCCTCTCTTTCAATATACTTAGGAGAATCTACCTCCCCTCTCTGTGTATATTCTGAGAAGAATCTACCTTACATCTGTGTGTATATACTGAGCAGAATCTACCTCACCTCTGTGTGTATATACTGAGCAGAATCTACCTCACCTCTATGTGTATATACTGAGGAGAATCTACCTCACCTCTTTGTGTATAAACTGAGGAGAATCTACCTCACCTCCATGTATATATACTGAGCAGAATCTACCTCCCCTCTCTGTGTATATACTGAGGAGAATCTACCTCCCCTCTCTGTGTATATACTGAGGAGAATCTACCTCCCCTCTCTGTGTATATACTGAGGAGAATCTACCTCCCCTCTCTGTGTATATACTGAGGAGAATCTACCTCCCCTCTCTGTGTATATACTGAGAAGAATCTACCGCATCACTATGTGTATATACTGAGGATTATCTACCTCACCTGTGTGTATATACTGAGGATTATCTACCTCACCTGTGTGTATATACTGAGGATTATCTACCTGACCTCTGTGTATATACTGAGGAGACTCTACCCCACCTCTGTGTGTGTATATACTGAGGAGACTCTACCTCACCGCTGTGTGTATATACTGAGGGGAACCTACCTCACCGCTGTGTGTATATACTGAGTAGAATCTACCTCATCACTATATGTATATACTGAGGAGAATCTACCTCATCACTATATGTATATACTGAGGAGAATCTACCTCATCACTATATGTATATACTGAGGAGAATCTACCTCATCACTATGTGTATATACTGAGGAGAATCTACCTCATCACTATGTGTATATACTGAGGAGAATCTACCTCATCACTATGTGTATATACTGAGGATAATCTACCTTCCCTCTCTGTGTATATACTGAGGATAATCTACCTTACCTCTCTGTGTATATACTGAGGAGAATCTACCGCCCCTCTCTATGTATATACTGAGGAGAATCTACCTCACCTCTATGTGTATATACTGAGGAGAATCTACCTCACCTCTATGTGTATATACTGAGGAGAATCTACCTCACCTCTATGTGCATATACTGAGGAGAATATATCTCACCTCTATGTGCATATACTGAGGAGAATATACCTCACCTCTATGTGCATATACTGAGGAAAATATACCTCACCTCTATGTGCATATACTGAGGAGAATATACCTCACCTCTATGTGCATATACTGAGGAGAATATACCTCACCTCTATGTGCATATACTGAGGAGAATATACCTCACCTCTATGTGCATATACTGAGGAGAATATACCTCACCTCTATGTGTATATACTGAGGAGAATATACCTCACTTCTATGTGTTTATACTGAGAAGAATCTACCTCATCACTATATGTATATACTGAGGAGAATCTACCTCATCACTATGTGCATATACTGAGGCGAATCTACCTTCCGTCTCTGTGTATATGCTGAGGAGAATCTACCGCCCCTCACCGTGTATATACTGAGGAGAATCTACCGCCCCTCACTGTGTATATACTGAGGAGAATCTAACTCACCTCTCTGTATATATACTGAGGAGTATCTACCTCCCCTCTATGTGTATATACTGAGGAGAACCTGCCTCACCGCTATGTGTATATACTGAGGAGTATCTACCTCCCCTCTATGTGCATATACTGAGGAGAGTCTACCTCACCTGTATGTGTATATTCTGAGGAGAATCTACCTCCCCTCTATGTGTATATACTGAGGAGAATCTACCTCCCCTCTATGTGTATATACTGAAGAGAATCTACCTCACCTCTATGTGTATATACTGAGAAGAATCTACCTCATCACTATGTGTATATACTGAGGATTATCTACCTCACCTCTGTGCATATACTGAGGAGACTCTACCTCAACTCTGTGTGTATATACTGAGGAGACGCTACCTCACCTCTGTGTGTATATACTGAGGGGAACCTACTTCACCGCTCTATGTATATACTGAGGAGAATCTACCTCATCACTATGTGTATATACAGAGAAGAATCTACCTCCCCTCTCTGTGTATATACTGAGGAGAATCTACCTCACCTCTATGTGTATATACTGAGGAGAATCTACCTCACCTCTATGTGTATATACTGAGGAGAATCTACCTCACCTCTATGTGTATATACTGAGGAGAATCTACCTCACCTCTATGTGTATATACTGAGGAGAATCTACCTCACCTCTATGTGTATATACTGAGGAGAATATACCTCACCTCTATGTGTATATACTGAGGAGAATCTACCTCACCTCTATGTGTATATACTGAGGAGAATCTACCTCATCACTATGCGTATATACTGAGGAGAATCTACCTCACCTCTATGTGTATATACTGAGGAGCATCTACCTTCCCTCTCTGTGTATATACTGAGGAGAATCTACCGCCCCTCTCTGTGTATATACTGAGGAGAATCTACCGCCCCTCTCTGTGTATATACTGAGGAGAATCTACCGCCCCTCTCTGTGTATATACTGAGGAGAATCTACCTCACCTCTATGTGTATATACTGAGGAGAATCTACCTCAACGCTATGTGTATATACTGAGGAGAATCTACCTCCCCTCTATGTGTATATACTGAGGAGAATATACCTCACCTCTATGTGTATATACTGAGGAGAATATACCTCACCTCTATGTGTATATACGGAGGAGAATCTACCTCACCTCTATGTGTATATACTGAGGAGAATCTACCTCCCGTCTATGTGTATATACGGAGTAGAATCTACCTCCACTCTATGTGTATATACTGAGGAGAATCTACCTCACCTGTATGTGTATATACTGAGGGGTATCTACCTCACCTCTATGCGTATATACTGAGGAGAACCTACCTCACTGCTATGTGTATATACTGAGGAGAATCTACCTCCCCTCTATGTGTATATACTGAGAAGAATCTAGCTCATCACTATGTGTATATACTGAGGATTATCTAGCTCTCCTCTGTGTATATACTCAGGAGACTCTACCCCACCTCTGTGTGTATATACTGAGGAGACTCTACCTCACCTCTGTGTGTATATACTAAGGGGAACCTACCTCATCGCTGTGTGTATAAACTGAGTAGAATCTACCTCATCACTATATGTATATACTGAGGAGAATCTACCTCATCACTATGTGTATATACTAAGTAGAATCTACCTCACCTCTATGTGTATATACTGAGAGAAATCTACCTCCCCTCTATGTGTATATACTGAGGAGAATATACCTCACCTCTATGTGTATATACTGAGGAGAGTATGCCTCACCTCTATGTGTATATACTGAGGAGAATCTACCTCATCACTATATGTATATACTGAGGAGAATCTACCTCATCACTATATGTATATACTGAGGAGAATCTACCTCATCACTATGTGTATATACTGAGAAGAATCTACCGCCCCTCTCTGTGTATATACTGAGGAGAATCTACCTCACCTCTGTGTGTATATACTGAGGAGAATCTACCTCACCTCTATGTGCATATACTGAGGAGAATCTACCTCCCCTCTCTGTGTATAGACTGAGGAGAATCTACCTCCCCTCTCTGTGTATATACTGAGGAGAATCTACCTCCCCTCTCTGTGTATATACTGAGGAGAATCCACCTCCCCTCTCTGTGTATATACTGAGGAGAATCCACCTCCCCTCTCTGTGTATATACTGAGGAGAATCCACCTCCCCTCTCTGTGTATATACTGAGGAGAATCCACCTCCCCTCTCTGTGTATATACTGAGGAGAATCCACCTCCCCTCTCTGTGTATATACTGAGGAGAATCGACCTCCCCTCTCTGTGTATATACTGAGGAGAATCGACCTCCCCTCTCTGTGTATATACTGAGGAGAATCGACCTCCCCTCTCTGTGTATATACTGAGGAGAATCGACCTCCCCTCTCTGTGTATATACTGAGGAGAATCGACCTCCCCTCTCTGTGTATATACTGAGGAGAATCGACCTCCCCTCTCTGTGTATATACTGAGGAGAATCGACCTCCCCTCTCTGTGTATATACTGAGGAGAATCGACCTCCCCTCTCTGTGTATATACTGAGGAGAATCTACCTCCCCTCTCTGTGTATATACTGAGGAGAATCTACCTCCCCTCTCTGTGTATATTCTGAGGAGAATCCACCTCCCCTCTCTGTGTATATTCTGAGGAGAATCTACCTCCCCTCTCTGTGTATATACTGAGGAGAATCTACCTCTCCTCTCTGTGTATATACTGAGGAGAATCTACCTCCCCTCTCTGTGTATATACTGAGGAGAATCTACCTCCCCTCTCTGTGTATATACTGAGGAGAATCTACCTCCCCTCTCTGTGTATATACTGTGGAGAATCTACCTCCCCTCTCTGTGTATATTCTGAGGAGAATCTACCTCCCCTCTCTGTGTATATACTGAGGAGAATCTACCTCCCCTCTCTGTGTATATACTGAGGAGAATCTACCTCACCTCTATGTGCATATACTGAGGAGAATATACCTCACCTCTATGTGCATATACTGAGGAGAATATACCTCACCTCTATGTGTATATACTGAGGAGAATATACCTCACTTCTATGTGTTTATACTGAGGAGAATCTACCTCATCACTATATGTATATACTGAGGAGAATCTACCTCCCCTCTCTGTGTATATACTGAGGAGAATTTACCTCGCCTCTCTGTGTATATACTGAGGAGAATCTACCTCCCCTCTCTGTGTATATACTGAGGAGAATCTACCTCCCCCTCTGTGTATATACTGAGGAGAATCTACCTCTCCTCTCTGTGTATATACTGAGGAGAATCTACCTCCCCTCTCTGTGTATATACTGAGGAGAATCTACCTCCCCTCTCTGTGTATATACTGAGGAGAATCTACCTCCCCTCTCTGTGTATATACTGAGGAGAATCTACCTCCCCTCTCTGTGTATATACTGAGGAGAATCTACCTCCCCTCTCTGTGTATATACTGAGGAGAATCTACCTCCCCTCTCTGTGTATATACTGAGGAGAATCTACCTTCCCTCTCTGTGTATATACTGAGGAGAATCTACCTTCCCTCTCTGTGTATATACTGAGGAGAATCTACCTTCCCTCTCTGTGTATATACTGAGGAGAATCTACCTCCCCTCTCTGTGTATATACTGAGGAGAATCTACCTAGCCCTCTGTGTATATACTGAGGAGAATCTACCTCCCCTCTCTGTGTATATACTGAGGAGAATCTACCTCCCCTCTCTGTGTATATACTGAGGGGAATCTACCTCCCCTCTCTGTGTATATACTGAGGGGAATCTACCTCCCCTCTCTGTGTATATACTGAGGGGAATCTACCTCCCCTCTCTGTGTATATACTGAGGGGAATCTACCTCCCCTCTCTGTGTATATACTGAGGGGAATCTACCTCCCCTCTCTGTGTATATACTGAGGAGAATCTACCTCCCCTCTCTGTGTATATACTGAGGAGAATCTACCTCCCCTCTCTTTCAATATACTTAGGAGAATCTACCTCCCCTCTCTGTGTATATTCTGAGAAGAATCTACCTTACATCTGTGTGTATATACTGAGCAGAATCTACCTCACCTCTGTGTGTATATACTGAGCAGAATCTACCTCACCTCTATGTGTATATACTGAGGAGAATCTACCTCACCTCTTTGTGTATATACTGAGGAGAATCTACCTCACCTCTATGTATATATACTGAGCAGAATCTACCTCCCCTCTCTGTGTATATACTGAGGAGAATCTACCTCCCCTCTCTGTGTATATACTGAGGAGAATCTACCTCCCCTCTCTGTGTATATACTGAGGAGAATCTACCTCCCCTCTCTGTGTATATACTGAGGAGAATCTACCTCCCCTCTCTGTGTATATACTGAGGAGAATCTACCTCCCCTCTCTGTGTATATACTGAGAAGAATCTACCGCATCACTATGTGTATATACTGAGGATTATCTACCTCACCTGTGTGTATATACTGAGGATTATCTACCTCACCTGTGTGTATATACTGAGGATTATCTACCTGACCTCTGTGTATATACTGAGGAGACTCTACCCCACCTCTGTGTGTGTATATACTGAGGAGACTCTACCTCACCGCTGTGTGTATATACTGAGGGGAACCTACCTCACCGCTATGTGTATATACTGAGTAGAATCTACCTCATCACTATATGTATATACTGAGGAGAATCTACCTCATCACTATATGTATATACTGAGGAGAATCTACCTCATCACTATATGTATATACTGAGGAGAATCTACCTCATCACTATGTGTATATACTGAGGAGAATCTACCTCATCACTATGTGTATATACTGAGGAGAATCTACCTCATCACTATGTGTATATACTGAGGATAATCTACCTTCCCTCTCTGTGTATATACTGAGGATAATCTACCTTACCTCTCTGTGTATATACTGAGGAGAATCTACCGCCCCTCTCTATGTATATACTGAGGAGAATCTACCTCACCTCTATGTGTATATACTGAGGAGAATCTACCTCACCTCTATGTGTATATACTGAGGAGAATCTACCTCACCTCTATGTGCATATACTGAGGAGAATATATCTCACCTCTATGTGCATATACTGAGGAGAATATACCTCACCTCTATGTGCATATACTGAGGAGAATATACCTCACCTCTATGTGCATATACTGAGGAGAATATACCTCACCTCTATGTGCATATACTGAGGAGAATATACCTCACCTCTATGTGCATATACTGAGGAGAATATACCTCACCTCTATGTGCATATACTGAGGAGAATATACCTCACCTCTATGTGTATATACTGAGGAGAATATACCTCACTTCTATGTGTTTATACTGAGAAGAATCTACCTCATCACTATATGTATATACTGAGGAGAATCTACCTCATCACTATGTGCATATACTGAGGCGAATCTACCTTCCGTCTCTGTGTATATGCTGAGGAGAATCTACCGCCCCTCACCGTGTATATACTGAGGAGAATCTACCGCCCCTCACTGTGTATATACTGAGGAGAATCTAACTCACCTCTCTGTATATATACTGAGGAGTATCTACCTCCCCTCTATGTGTATATACTGAGGAGAACCTACCTCACCGCTATGTGTATATACTGAGGAGTATCTACCTCCCCTCTATGTGCATATACTGAGGAGAGTCTACCTCACCTGTATGTGTATATTCTGAGGAGTATCTACCTCCCCTCTATGTGTATATACTGAGGAGAACCTACCTCACCGCTCTGTGTATATACTGAGGAGAATCTACCTCACCTCTGTGTGTATATACCGAGGGGAACCTACCTCACTGCTATGTGTATATACTGAGGAGAACCTACCTCAACTCTTTGTGTATATACTGAGGAGAATCTACCTCCCCTCTATGTGTATATATTGAGGGGAATCTACCTCACCTCTGTGTGTATATACTGAGAAGAATCTACCGCATCACTATGTGTATATACTGAGAAGAATCTACCGCATCACTATGTGTATATACAGAGGATTATCTAGCTCACCTCTGTGTATATACTGAGGATTATCTACCTCACCTCTGTGTATATACTCAGGAGACTCTACCCCACCTCTGTGTGTATATACTGAGGAGACTCTACCTCACATCTGTGTGTATATACTGAGGGGAACCTACCTCACCGCTGTGTATATATACTGAGTAGAATCTACCTCATCACTATATGTATATACTGAGGAGAATCTACCTCATCACTATATGTATATACTGAGGAGAATCTTCCTCATTCCTATATGTATATACTGAGGAGAATCTACCTCATCACTATGTGTATATACTGAGGAGAATCTACCTCACCTTTATGTGTATATACTGAGGAGAATCTACATCACCTCTATGTGTATATACTGAGGAGAATCTACATCACCTCTATGTGTATATACTTAGGAGAATCTACCTCACCTTTATGTGTATATACTGAGGAGAATCTACCTCACCTTTATGTGTATATACTGAGGAGAATCTACCTCATTACTATGTGTATATACTGAGGAGAATCAACCTCATCACTATGTGTATATACTAAGGAGAATCTACCTCTCCTCTATGTATATATACTGAGGAAAATCTACCTCACCTCTATGTGTATATACTGAGGAGAATCTACCTCCCCACTATGTGTATATACTGAGGAGAATCTACCTCCCCACTATGTGTATATACTGAGGAGAATCTACCTCCCCACTATGTGTATATACTGAGGAGAATCTACCTCCCCACTATGTGTATATACTGAGGAGAATCTACCTCCCCTCTATGTGTGTATACTGAGGAGAATCTACCTCCCCTCTCTGTGTATATACTGAGGAGAATCTACCTCCCCTCTCTGTGTATATACTGAGGAGAATCTACCTCCCGTCTATGTGTATATGCTGAGGAGAATCTACCTCACCTCTATGTGTATATACTGAGGAGAATCTACCTCACCTCTATGTGTATATACTGAGGAGAATCTATCCCACCTCTGTGTGTATATACTGAGTATTATCTACCTCACCTCTGTGTATATACTGAGGAGAATCTACCTCATCACTTTATGTATATACTGAGGAGAATCTACCTCACCTCTATGTGTATATACTGAGAAGAATCTACCTCAACTCTATGTGCATATACTGAGGAGAATCTACCTCACCTCTATGTGTATATACTGAGGAGAATCTACCTCACCTCTGTGTGTATATACTGAGGAGAATCTACCTCACCTCTATGTGTATATACTGAGGAGAATCTACCTCACCTCTATGTGTATATACTGAGGAGAATCTACCTCACCTCTATGTGTATATACTGAGGAGAATCTACCTCACCTCTATGTGCATATGCAAAGGGGAAACTACCTCACCTCTATGTGCATATACTAAGGAGAATCTACAGCACCTCTATGTGCATATACTGAGGAGAATCTACCTCACCTCCATGTGTATATACTGAGAGGAATCTACCTCACCTACTATGTGTATATACTGAGGAGAATCTACCTCCCCTCTCCGTGTATATACTGAGGAGAATCTACCTCCCCTCTCTGTGTATATACTGAGGAGAATCTACCTCCCCTCTCTGTGTATATACTGAGGAGAATCTACCTCCCCTCTCTGTGTATATACTGAGGAGAATCCACCTCCCCTCTATGTGTATATACTGAGGAGAATATACCTCACCTCTATGTGTATATACTGAGGAGAATCTACCTCACCTACTATGTGTATATACTGAGGAGAATCTACCTTCCCTCTATGTGTATATACTGAGAAGAATCTACCGCATCACTATGTGTATATACTGAGGATTATCTACCTCACCTCTGTGTATATACTGAGGATTATCTACCTCACCTCTGTGTATATACTGAGGATTATCTATCTCACCTCTGTGTATATACTGAGGATTATCTACCTCACCTCTGTGTATATACTGAGGAGACTCTACGCCACCTCTGTGTGTGTATATACTGAGGAGACTCTACCTCACATCGGTGTGTATATATTGAGGGGAACCTACCTCACCGCTGTGTGTATATACTGAGTAGAATCTACCTCATCACTATATGTATATACTGAGGAGAATCTACCTCATCACTATGTGTATATACTGAGGAGAATCTACCTCATCACTATGTGTATATACTGAGGAGAATCTACCTCATCACTATGTGTATATACTGAGGATAATCTACCTTCCCTCTCTGTGTATATACTGAGGATAATCTACCTTACCTCTCTGTGTATATACTGAGGAGAATCTACCGCCCCTCTCTATGTATATACTGAGGAGAATCTACCTCACCTCTATGTGTATATACTGAGGAGAATCTACCTCACTTCTATGTGTATATACTGAGGAGAATCTACCTCACCTCTATGTGCATATACTGAGGAGAATATACCTCACCTCTATGTGCATATACTGAGGAGAATATACCTCACCTCTATGTGCATATACTGAGGAGAATATACCTCACCTCTATGTGCATATACTGAGGAGAATATACCTCACCTCTATGTGTATATACTGAGGAGAAAATACCTCACTTCTATGTGTTTATACTGAGGAGAATCTACCTCATCACTATATGTATATACTGAGGAGAATCTACCTTCCGTCTCTGTGTATATGCTGAGGAGAATCTACCGCCCCTCACCGTGTATATACTGAGGAGAATCTACCGCCACTCACTGTGTATATACTGAGGAGAATCTAACTCACCTCTCTGTATATATACTGAGGAGTGCCTACCTCCCCTCTATGTGCATATACTGAGGAGAACCTACCTCACCGCTATGTGTATATACTGAGGAGTATCTACCTCCCCTCTATGTGCATATACTGAGGAGTATCTACCTCCCCTCTATGTGCATATACTGAGGAGAGTCTACCTCACCTGTATGTGTATATTCTGAGGAGTATCTACCTCCCCTCTATGTGTATATACTGAGGAGAACCTACCTCACCGCTCTGTGTATATACTGAGGAGAATCTACCTCACCTCTGTGTGTATATACCGAGGGGAACCTACCTCACTGCTATGTGTATATACTGAGGAGAACCTACCTCAACTCTTTGTGTATATACTGAGGAGAATCTACCTCCCCTCTACGTGTGTATACTAAGGAGAATCTACCTCCCCTCTACGTGTATAAACTGAGGAGAATCTACCTCCCCTCTATGTGTATAAACTGAGGAGAATCTACCTCCCCTCTATGTGTATATACTGAGGAGAATCTACCTCCCCTCTATGTGTATATACTGAGGGGAATCTACCTCACCTCTCTGTGTATATACTGAGAAGAATCTACCGCATCACTATGTGTATATACTGAGAAGAATCTACCGCATCACTATGTGTATATACAGAGGATTATCTAGCTCACCTCTGTGTATATACTGAGGATTATCTACCTCACCTCTGTGTATATACTCAGGAGACTCTACCCCACCTCTGTGTGTATATACTGAGGAGACTCTACCTCACATCTGTGTGTATATACTGAGGGGAACCTACCTCACCGCTGTGTATATATACTGAGTAGAATCTACCTCATCACTATATGTATATACTGAGGAGAATCTACCTCATCACTATGTGTATATCCTGAGGAGAATCTACGTCATCACTATGTGTATATACTGAGGATAATCTACCTTCCCTCTCTGTGTATATACTGAGGATAATCCACCTTACCTCTCTGTGTATATACTGAGGAGAATCTACCGCCCCTCTCTATGTATATACTGAGGAGAATCTACCTCACCTCTATGTGTATATACTGAGGAGAATCTACCTCACCTCTATGTGTATATACTGAGGAGAATCTACCTCACCTCTATGTGCATATACTGAGGAGAATATACCTCACCTCTATGTGCATATACTGAGGAGAATATACCTCACCTCTATGTGTATATACTGAGGAGAATATACCTCACTTCTATGTGTTTATACTGAGGAGAATCTACCTCATCACTATATGTATATACTGAGGAGAATCTACCTCATCACTATGTGCATATACTGAGGCGAATCTACCTTCCGTCTCTGTGTATATGCTGAGGAGAATCTACCGCCCCTCACCGTGTATATACTGAGGAGAATCTACCGCCCCTCACTGTATATATACTGAGGAGTATCTACCTCCCCTCTATGTGTATATACTGAGGAGAACCTACCTCACCGCTATGTGTATATACTGAGGAGTATCTACCTCCCCTCTATTTGCATATACTGAGGAGAGTCTACCTCACCTGTATGTGTATATTCTGAGGAGTATCTACCTCCACTCTATGTGTATATACTGAGGAGAACCTACCAAACCGCTCTGTGTATATACTGAGGAGAATCTACCTCACCTCTGTGTGTATATACCGAGGGGAACCTACCTCACTGCTATGTGTATATACTGAGGAGAACCTACCTCAACTCTTTGTGTATATACTGAGGAGAATCTACCTCCCCTCTACGTGTGTATACTAAGGAGAATCTACCTCCCCTCTACGTGTATAAACTGAGGAGAATCTACCTCCCCTCTATGTGTATAAACTGAGGAGAATCTACCTCCCCTCTATGTGTATATACTGAGGAGAATCTACCTCCCCTCTATGTGTATATATTGAGGGGAATCTACCTCACCTCTGTGTGTATATACTGAGAAGAATCTACCGCATCACTGTGTATATACTGAGAAGAATCTACCGCATCACTATGTGTATATACAGAGGATTATCTAGCTCACCTCTGTGTATATACTGAGGATTATCTACCTCACCTCTGTGTATATACTCAGGAGACTCTACCCCACCTCTGTGTGTATATACTGAGGAGACTCTACCTCACATCTGTGTGTATATACTGAGGATTATCTACCTCACCTCTGTGTATATACTGAGGAGAATCTACCTCATCACTTTATGTATATACTGAGGAGAATCTACCTCACCTCTGTGTATATACTGAGGAGAACCTACCTCACCGCTGTGTATATATACTGAGTAGAATCTACCTCATCACTATATGTATATACTGAGGAGAAGCTACCTCATCACTATGTGTATATACTGAGGAGAATCTACCTCATCACTATATGTATATACTGAGGAGAATCTTCCTCATTCCTATATGTATATACTGAGGAGAATCTACCTCATCACTATGTGTATATACTGAGGAGAATCTACCTCACCTCTATGTGTATATACTGAGGAGAATCTACCTCACCTCTATGTGTATATACTGAGGAGAATCTACATCACCTCTATGTGTATATACTGAGGAGAATCTACATCACCTCTATGTGTATATACTTAGGAGAATCTACCTCACCTCTATGTGTATATACTTAGGAGAATCAACCTCACCTTTATGTGTATATACTGAGGAGAATCTACCTCACCTTTATGTGTATATACTGAGGAGAATCTACCTCATTACTATGTGTATATACTGAGGAGAATCTACCTCATCACTATGTGTATATACTGAGGAGAATCTACCTCTCCTCTATGTATATATACTGAGGAAAATCTACCTCACCTCTATGTGTATATACTGAGGAGAATCTACCTCCCCACTATGTGTATATACTGAGGAGAATCTACCTCCCCACTATGTGTATATACTGAGGAGAATCTACCTCCCCACTATGTGTATATACTGAGGAGAATCTACCTCCCCACTATGTGTATATACTGAGGAGAATCTACCTCCCCTCTATGTGTGTATACTGAGGAGAATCTACCTCTCCTCTCTGTGTATATACTGAGGAGAATCTACCTCCCCTCTCTGTGTATATACTGAGAAGAATCTACCTCCCCTCTATGTGTATATACTGAGGAGAATCTACCTCACCTCTATGTGTATATACTGAGGAGAATCTATCCCACCTCTGTGTGTATATATACTGAGGATTATCTACCTCACCTCTGTGTATATACTGAGGAGAATCTACCTCATCACTTTATGTATATACTGAGGAGAATCTACCTCACCTCTATGTGTATATACTGAGAAGAATCTACCTCAACTCTATGTGCATATACTGAGGAGAATCTACCTCACCTCTATGTGCATATACTGAGGAGAATCTACCTCCCCTCTGTGTGTATATACTGAAGAGAACCTACCTTACCTCTATGTGTATATACTGAGGAGAATCTACCTCACCTCTGTGTGTATATACTGAGGAGAATCTACCTCACCTCTATGTGCATATGCAAAGGAGAATCTATCTCACCTCTATGTGTATATACTGAGGAGAATCTACCTCACCTCTATGTGTATATATAGAGGGGAATCTACCTCACCTCTATGTGCATATACTAAGGAGAATCTACAGCACCTCTATGTGCATATACTGAGGAGAATCTACCTCACCTCCATGTGTATATACTGAGAGGAGTCTACCTCCCCTATATGTGTATATACTGAGGTGAATATACCTCACCTCTATGTGTATATACTGAGGAGAATCTATCTCACCTACTATGTGTATATACTGAGGAGAATCTACCTTCCCTCTATGTGTATATACTGAGCAGAATCTACCTCACCCCTATGTGTATATACTGAGGAGAATCTACCTCATCACTATGTGTATATACTGAGTAGAATCTACCTCATCACTATATGTATATACTGAGGAGAATCTACCTCATCACTATGTGTATATACTGAGGAGAATCTAACTTCCTTCTCTGTGTATATGCTGAGGAGAATCTACCGCCCCTCACCGTGTATATACTGAGGAGAATCTACCGCCCCTCACTGTGTATATACTGAGGAGAATCTAACTCACCTCTCTGTATATATACTGAGGAGTATCTACCTCCCCTCTATGTGTATATACTGAGGAGAACCTACCTCACCGCTATGTGTGTATACTGAGGAGTATCTACCTCCCCTCTATGTGCATATACTGAGGAGAGTCTACCTCACCTGTATGTGTATATTCTGAGGAGTATCTACCTCCCCTCTATGTGTATATACTGAGGAGAACCTACCTCACCGCTCTGTGTATATACTGAGGAGAATCTACCTCACCTCTGTGTGTATATACCGAGGGGAACCTACCTCACTGCTATGTGTATATACTGAGGAGAATCTACCTCCCCTCTACGTGTGTATACTAAGGAGAATCTACCTCCCCTTTATGTGTATAAACTGAGGAGAATCTACCTCCCCTCTATGTGTATAAACTGAGGAGAATCTACCTCCCCTCTATGTGTATATACTGAGGAGAATCTACCTCCCCTCTATGTGTATATACTGAGGGGAATCTACCTCACCTCTGTGTGTATATACTGAGAAGAATCTACCGCATCACTATGTGTATATACTGAGAAGAATCTACCGCATCACTATGTGTATATACAGAGGATTATCTAGCTCACCTCTGTGTATATACTGAGGATTATCTCCCTCACCTCTGTGTATATACTCAGGAGACTCTACCCCACCTCTGTGTGTATATACTGAGGAGACTCTACCTCATCACTATATGTATATACTGAGGAGAATCTACCTCATCACTATGTGTATATACTGAGGAGAATCTACCTCATCACTATGTGTATATACTGAGGATAATCTACCTTCCCTCTCTGTGTATATACTGAGGATAATCTACCTTACCTCTCTGTGTATATACTGAGGAGAATCTACCGCCCCTCTCTATGTATATACTGAGGAGAATCTACCTCACCTCTATGTGTATATACTGAGATGAATCTACCTCACCTCTATGTGTATATACTGAGGAGAATCTACCTCACCTCTATGTGCATATACTGAGGAGAATATACCTCAACTCTATGTGCATATACTGAGGAGAATATACCTCACCTCTATGTGTATATACTGAGGAGAATATACCTCACTTCTATGTGTTTATACTGAGGAGAATCTACCTCATCACTATATGTATATACTGAGGAGAATCTACCTCATCACTATGTGCATATACTGAGGCGAATCTACCTTCCGTCTCTGTGTATATGCTGAGGAGAATCTACCGCCCCTCACTGTGTATATACTGAGGAGAATCTAACTCACCTCTCTGTATATATACTGAGGAGTATCTACCTCCCCTCTATGTGTATATACTGAGGAGAACCTACCTCACCGCTATGTGTATATACTGAGGAGTATCTACCTCCCCTCTATGTGTATATACTGAGGAGAACCTACCTCACCGCTCTGTGTATATACTGAGGAGAATCTACCTCACCTCTCTGTGTATATACCGAGGGGAACCTACCTCACTGCTATGTGTATATACTGAGGAGAACCTACCTCAACTCTTTGTGTATATACTGAGGAGAATCTACCTCCCCTCTACGTGTGTATACTAAGGAGAATCTACCTCCCCTCTACGTGTATAAACTGAGGAGAATCTACCTCCCCTCTATGTGTATAAACTGAGGAGAATCTACCTCCCCTCTATGTGTATAAACTGAGGAGAATCTACCTCCCCTCTATGTGTATATATTGAGGGGAATCTACCTCACCTCTTTGTGTATATACTGAGAAGAATCTACCGCATCACTATGTGTATATACTGAGAAGAATCTACCGCATCACTATGTGTATATACAGATGATTATCTAGCTCACCTCTGTGTATATACTGAGGATTATCTACCTCACCTCTGTGTATATACTCAGGAGACTCTACCCCACCTCTGTGTGTATATACTGAGGAGACTCTACCTCACATCTGTGTGTATATACTGAGGATTATCTACCTCACCTCTGTGTATATACCGAGGAGAATCTACCTCATCACTTTATGTATATACTGAGGAGAATCTACCTCACCTCTGTGTATATACTGAGAAGAATCTACCTCAACTCTATGTGCATATACTGAGGAGAATCTACCTCCCTTCTGTGTGTATATACTGAAGAGAACCTACCTTACCTCTATGTGTATATACTGAGGAGAATCTACCTCACCTCTATGTGTATATACTGAGGAGAATCTACCTCACCTCTGTGTGTATATACTGAGGAGAATCTACCTCACCTCTATGTGTATATACTGAGGAGAATCTACCTCCCCTCTATGTGTATATACTGAGGAGAATCTACCTCACCTCTATGTGTATATACTGAGGAGAATCTACCTCACCTCTATGTGCATATGCAAAGGAGAATCTACCTCACCTCTATGTGTATATACTGAGGAGAATCTACCTCACCTCTATGTGTATATACAGAGGGGAATCTACCTCACCTCTATGTGTATATACAGAGGGGAATCTACCTCACCTCTATGTGCATATACTAAGGAGAATCTACAGCACCTGTATGTGCATATACTGAGGAGAATCTACCTCACCTCCATGTGTATATACTGAGAGGAATCTACCTCCCCTCTATGTGTATATACTGAGGAGAATATACCTCACCTCTATGTGTATATACTGAGGAGAATCTACCTCACCTACTATGTGTATATACTGAGGAGAATCTACCTTCCCTCTATGTGTATATACTGAGCAGAATCTACCTCAGCCCCATGTGTATATACTGAGGAGAATCTACCTCATCACTATGTGTATATACTGAGGAGAATCTACCTCCCCACTATGTGTATATACTGAGGAGAATCTACCTCCCCACTATGTGTATATACTGAGGAGAATCTACCTCCCCTCTATGTGTGTATACTGAGGAGAATCTACCTCTCCTCTCTGTGTATATACTGAGGAGAATCTACCTCCCCTCTCTGTGTATATACTGAGAAGAATCTACCTCCCCTCTATGTGTATATACTGAGGAGAATCTATCCCACCTCTGTGTGTATATATACTGAGGATTATCTACCTCACCTCTGTGTATATACTGAGGAGAATCTACCTCATCACTTTATGTATATACTGAGGAGAATCTACCTCAACTCTATGTGCATATACTGAGGAGAATCTACCTCACCTCTATGTGCATATACTGAGGAGAATCTACCTCCCCTCTGTGTGTGTATATACTGAAGAGAACCTACCTTACCTCTATGTGTATATACTGAGGAGAATCTACCTCACCTCTATGTGTATATACTGAGGAGAATCTACCTCACCTCTGTGTGTATATACTGAGGAGAATCTACCTCACCTCTATGTGTATATACTGAGGAGAATCTACCTCACCTCTATGTGCATATGCAAAGGAGAATCTATCTCACCTCTATGTGTATATACTGAGGAGAATCTACCTCACCTCTATGTGTATATACAGAGGGGAATCTACCTCACCTCTATGTGCATATACTAAGGAGAATCTACAGCACCTCTATGTGCATATCCTGAGGAGAATCTACCTCACCTCCATGTGTATATACTGAGAGGAATCTACCTCCCCTATATGTGTATATACTGAGGAGAATATACCTCACCTCTATGTGTATATACTGAGGAGAATCTACCTCACCTACTATGTGTATATACTGAGGAGAATCTACCTTCCCTCTATGTGTATATACTGAGCAGAATCTACCTCACCCCTATGTGTATATACTGAGGAGAATCTACCTCATCACTATGTGTATATACTGAGGAGAATCTACCTCATCACTATATGTATATACTGAGGAGAATCTACCTCATCACTATGTGTATATACTGAGGAGAATCTAACTTCCTTCTCTGTGTATATGCTGAGGAGAATCTACCGCCCCTCACCGTGTATATACTGAGGAGAATCTACCGCCCCTCACTGTGTATATACTGAGGAGAATCTAACTCACCTCTCTGTATATATACTGAGGAGTATCTACCTCCCCTCTATGTGTATATACTGAGGAGAACCTACCTCACCGCTATGTGTATATACTGAGGAGTATCTACCTCCCCTCTATGTGCATATACTGAGGAGAGTCTACCTCACCTGTATGTGTATATTCTGAGGAGTATCTACCTCCCCTCTATGTGTATATACTGAGGAGAACCTACCTCACCGCTCTGTGTATATACTGAGGAGAATCTACCTCACCTCTGTGTGTATATACCGAGGGGAACCTACCTCACTGCTATGTGTATATACTGAGGAGAACCTACCTCAACTCATTGTGTATATACTGAGGAGAATCTACCTCCCCTCTACGTGTGTATACTAAGGAGAATCTACCTCCCCTCTACGTGTATAAACTGAGGAGAATCTACCTCCCATCTATGTGTATATACTGAGGAGAATCTACCTCCCCTCTATGTGTATATACTGAGGGGAATCTACCGCACCTCTGTGTGTATATACTGAGAAGAATCTACCGCATCACTATGTGTATATACTGAGAAGAATCTACCGCATCACTATGTGTATATACAGAGGATTATCTAGCTCACCTCTGTGTATATACTGAGGATTATCTACCTCACCTCTGTGTATATACTCAGGAGACTCTACCCCACCTCTGTGTGTATATACTGAGGAGACTCTCGGCCCCAACTTTTTGTGTATATACTGAGGGGAACCTACCTCACCGCTGTGTATATATACTGAGTAGAATCTACCTCATCACTATGTGTATATACTGAGGATAATCTACCTTCCCTCTCTGTGTATATACTGAGGATAATCTACCTTACCTCTCTGTGTATATACTGAGGAGAATCTACCGCCCCTCTCTATGTATATACTGAGGAGAATCTACCTCACCTCTATGTGTATATACTGAGGAGAATCTACCTCACCTCTATGTGTATATACTCAGGAGAATCTACCTCACCTCTATGTGCATATACTGAGGAGAATATACCTCACCTCTATGTGCATATACTGAGGAGAATATACCTCAACTCTATGTGCATATACTGAGGAGAATATACCTCACCTCTATGTGTATATACTGAGGAGAATATACCTCACTTCTATGTGTTTATACTGAGGAGAATCTACCTCATCACTATATGTATATACTGAGGAGAATATACCTCATCACTATGTGCATATACTGAGGCGAATCTACCTTCCGTCTCTGTGTATATGCTGAGGAGAATCTACCGCCCCTCACCGTGTATATACTGAGGAGAATCTACCGCCCCTCACTGTGTATATACTGAGGAGAATCTAACTCACCTCTCTGTATATATACCGAGGAGTATCTACCTCCCCTCTATGTGTATATACT
This sequence comes from Eleutherodactylus coqui, assembly GCA_035609135.1. Classification (NCBI taxonomy): domain Eukaryota; kingdom Metazoa; phylum Chordata; class Amphibia; order Anura; family Eleutherodactylidae; genus Eleutherodactylus; species Eleutherodactylus coqui. Next base: position 107,615 of record JAYJKI010000689.1, on the reverse strand, counting down.
GAGGAGAACCTACCTCACCGCTCTGTGTATATACTGAGGAGAATCTACCTCACCTCTCTGTGTATATACCGAGGGGAACCTACCTCACTGCTATGTGTATATACTGAGGAGAACCTACCTCAACTCTTTGTGTATATACTGAGGAGAATCTACCTCCCCTCTACGTGTGTATACTAAGGAGAATCTACCTCCCCTCTACGTGTATAAACTGAGGAGTATCTACCTCCCCTCTATGTTTATAAACTGAGGAGAATCTACCTCCCCTCTATGTGTATAAACTGAGGAGAATCTACCTCCCCTCTATGTGTATATATTGAGGGGAATCTACCTCACCTCTTTGTGTATATACTGAGAAGAATCTACCGCATCACTATGTGTATATACTGAGAAGAATCTACCGCATCACTATGTGTATATACAGAGGATTATCTAGCTCACCTCTGTGTATATACTGAGGATTATCTACCTCACCTCTGTGTATATACTCAGGAGACTCTACCCCACCTCTGTGTGTATATACTGAGGAGACTCTACCTCACATCTGTGTGTATATACTGAGGATTATCTACCTCACCTCTGTGTATATACTGAGGAGAATCTACCTCATCACTTTATGTATATACTGAGGAGAATCTACCTCACCTCTGTGTATATACTGAGAAGAATCTACCTCAACTCTATGTGCATATACTGAGGAGAATCTACCTCACCTCTATGTGCATATACTGAGGAGAATCTACCTCCCTTCTGTGTGTATATACTGAAGAGAACCTACCTTACCTCTATGTGTATATACTGAGGAGAATCTACCTCACCTCTATGTGTATATACTGAGGAGAATCTACCTCACCTCTGTGTGTATATACTGAGGAGAATCTACCTCACCTCTATGTGTATATACTGAGGAGAATCTACCTCACCTCTATGTGCATATGCAAAGGAGAATCTACCTCACCTCTATGTGTATATACTGAGGAGAATCTACCTCACCTCTATGTGTATATACAGAGGGGAATCTACCTCACCTCTATGTGTATATACAGAGGGGAATCTACCTCATCTCTATGTGCATATACTAAGGAGAATCTACAGCACCTGTATGTGCATATACTGAGGAGAATCTACCTCACCTCCATGTGTATATACTGAGAGGAATCTACCTCCCCTCTATGTGTATATACTGAGGAGAATCTACCTCACCTACTATGTGTATATACTGAGGAGAATCTACCTTCCCTCTATGTGTATATACTGAGCAGAATCTACCGCATCACTATGTGTATATACTGAGGAGAATCCACCTCCCCTCTCTGTGTATATACTGAGGAGAATCCACCTCCCCTCTCTGTGTATATACTGAGGAGAATCCACCTCCCCTCTCTGTGTATATACTGAGGAGAATCCACCTCCCCTCTCTGTGTATATACTGAGGAGAATCCACCTCCCCTCTCTGTGTATATACTGAGGAGAATCCACCTCCCCTCTCTGTGTATATACAGAGGAGAATCCACCTCCCCTCTCTGTGTATATACAGAGGAGAATCCACCTCCCCTCTCTGTGTATATACTGAGGAGAATCCACCTCCCCTCTCTGTGTATATACTGAGGAGAATCCACCTCCCCTCTCTGTGTATATACTGAGGAGAATCCACCTCCCCTCTCTGTGTATATACTGAGGAGAATCCACCTCCCCTCTCTGTGTATATACTGAGGAGAATCCACCTCCCCTCTCTGTGTATATACTGAGGAGAATCCACCTCCCCTCTCTGTGTATATACTGAGGAGAATCCACCTCCCCTCTCTGTGTATATACTGAGGAGAATCCACCTCCCCTCTCTGTGTATATACTGAGGAGAATCCACCTCCCCTCTCTGTGTATATACTGAGGAGAATCCACCTCCCCTCTCTGTGTATATACTGAGGAGAATCCACCTCCCCTCTCTGTGTATATACTGAGGAGAATCCACCTCCCCTCTCTGTGTATATACTGAGGAGAATCCACCTCCCCTCTCTGTGTATATACTGAGGAGAACCCACCTCCCCTCTCTGTGTATATACTGAGGAGAACCCACCTCCCCTCTCTGTGTATATACTGAGGAGAACCCACCTCCCCTCTCTGTGTATATACTGAGGAGAACCCACCTCCCCTCTCTGTGTATATACTGAGGAGAACCCACCTCCCCTCTCTGTGTATATACTGAGGAGAACCCACCTCCCCTCTCTGTGTATATACTGAGGAGAATCCACCTCCCCTCTCTGTGTATATACTGAGGAGAATCCACCTCCCCTCTCTGTGTATATACTGAGGAGAATCCACCTCCCCTCTCTGTGTATATACTGAGGAGAACCCACCTCCCCTCTCTGTGTATATACTGAGGAGAATCTACCTCCCCTCTCTGTGTATATACTGAGGAGAATCTACCTCCCCTCTCTGTGTATATACTGAGGAGAATCTACCTCCCCTCTCTGTGTATATACTGAGGAGAATCTACCTCCCCTCTCTGTGTAAATACTGAGGAGAATCTACCTCCCCTCTCTGTGTATATACTGAGGAGAATCTACCTCCCCTCTCTGTGTATATACTGAGGAGAATCTACCTCCCCTCTCTGTGTATATACTGAGGAGAATCTACCTCCCCTCTCTGTGTATATACTGAGGAGAATCTACCTCCCCTCTCTGTGTATATACTGAGGAGAATCTACCTCCCCTCTCTGTGTATATACTGAGGAGAATCTACCTCCCCTCTCTGTGTATATACTGAGGAGAATCTACCTCCCCTCTCTGTGTATATACTGAGGAGAATCTACCTCCCCTCTCTGTGTATATACTGAGGAGAATCTACCTCCCCTCTCTGTGTATATACTGAGGGGAATCTACCTCCCCTCTATGTGTATAAACTGAGAAGAATTTACCGCATCACTATGTGTATATACTGAGGAGAATCTACCTCCCCTCTCTGTGTGTATACTGAGGGGAATCTACCTCCCCTCTATGTGTATATACTGAGAAGAATCTACCGCATCACTATGTGTATATACTGAGGATTATCTACCTCACCTCTGTGTATATACTGAGGATTATCTACCTCACCTCTGTGTATATACTAAGGAGACTCTACCCCACCTCTGTGTGTGTGTATATACTGAGGAGACTCTACCTCACATCGGTGTGTATATACTGAGGGGAACCTACCTCACCGCTGTGTGTATATACTGAGTAGAATCTACCTCATCACTATGTGTATATACTGAGAAGAATCTACGCATCACTATGTGTATATACAGAGGATTATCTAGCTCACCTCTGTGTATATACTGAGGATTATCTACCTCACCTCTGTGTATATACTCAGGAGACTCTACCCCACCTCTGTGTGTATATACTGAGGAGACTCTACCTCACATCGGTGTGTATATACTGAGGGGAACCTACCTCACCGCTGTGTGTATATACTGAGTAGAATCTACCTCATCACTATATGTATATACTGAGGAGAATCTACCTCATCACTATGTGTATATACTGAGGAGAATCTACCTCATCACTATGTGTATATACTGAGGATAATCTACCTTCCCTCTCTGTGTATATACTGAGGATAATCTACCTTACCTCTCTGTGTATATACTGAGGAGAATCCACCTCCCCTCTCTGTGTATATACTGAGGAGAATCTACATCACTTCTATGTGTATATACTGAGGAGAATCTACCTCACCTCTATGTGCATATACTGAGGAGAATCTACCTCACCTCTATGTGCATATACTGAGGAGAATATACCTCACCTCTATGTGCATATACTGAGGAGAATATACCTCACCTCTATGTGCATATACTGAGGAGAATATACCTCACCTCTATGTGCATATACTGAGGAGAATATACCTCACCTCTATGTGCATATACTGAGGAGAATATACCTCACCTCTATGTGTATATACTGAGGAGAATATACCTCACTTCTATGTGTTTATACTGAGGAGAATCTACCTCATCACTATATGTATATACTGAGGAGAATCTACCTCATCACTATGTGCATATACTGAGGCGAATCTACCTTCCGTCTCTGTGTATATGCTGAGGAGAATCTACCGCCCCTCACCGTGTATATACTGAGGAGAATCTACCGCCCCTCACTGTGTATATACTGAGGAGAATCTAACTCACCTCTCTGTATATATACTGAGGAGAACCTACCTCACCGCTATGTGTATATACTGAGGAGTATCTACCTCCCCTCTATGTGTATATACTGAGGAGAACCTACCTCACCGCTCTGTGTATATACTGAGGAGAATCTACCTCACCTCTGTGTGTATATACCGAGGGGAACCTACCTCACTGCTATGTGTATATACTGAGGAGAACCTACCTCAACTCTTTGTGTATATACTGAGGAGAATCTACCTCCCCTCTACGTGTGTATACTAAGGAGAATCTACCTCCCCTCTACGTGTATAAACTGAGGAGAATCTACCTCCCCTCTATGTGTATAAACTGAGGAGAATCTACCTCCCCTCTATGTGTATATACTGAGGAGAATCTACCTCCCCTCTATGTGTATATATTGAGGGGAATCTACCTCACCTCTGTGTGTATATACTGAGAAGAATCTACCGCATCACTGTGTATATACTGAGAAGAATCTACCGCATCACTATGTGTATATACAGAGGATTATCTAGCTCACCTCTGTGTATATACTGAGGATTATCCACCTCACCTCTGTGTATATACTCAGGAGACTCTACCCCACCTCTGTGTGTATATACTGAGGAGACTCTACCTCACATCTGTGTGTATATACTGAGGGGAACCTACCTCACCGTTGTGTATATATACTGAGTAGAATCTACCTCATCACTATATGTATATACTGAGGAGAAGCTACCTCATCACTATTTGTATATACTGAGGAGAATCTACCTCATCACTATATGTATATACTGAGGAGAATCTTCCTCATTCCTATATGTATATACTGAGGAGAATCTACCTCATCACTATGTGTATATACTGAGGAGAATCTACCTCACCTCTATGTGTATATACTGAGGAGAATCTACATCACCTCTATGTGTATATACTGAGGAGAACCTACATCACCTCTATGTGTATATACTGAGGAGAATCTACATCACCTTTATGTGTATATACTGAGTAGAATCTACCTCACCTTTATGTGTATATACTGAGGAGAATCTACCTCATTACTATGTGTATATACTGAGGAGAATCTACCTCATCACTATGTGTATATACTGAGGAGAATCTACCTCTCCTCTATGTATATATACTGAGGAAAATCTACCTCACCTCTATGTGTATATACTGAGGAGAATCTACCTCCCCACTATGTGTATATACTGAGGAGAATCTACCTTCCCACTATGTGTATATACTGAGGAGAATCTACCTCCCCACTATGTGTATATACTGAGGAGAATCTACCTCCCCACTATATGTATATACTGAGGAGAATCTACCTCCCCTCTATGTGTGTATACTGAGGAGAATCTACCTCCCCTCTCTGTGTATATACTGAGGAGAATCTACCTCCCCTCTCTGTGTATATACTGAGGAGAATCTACCTCCCCTCTATGTGTATATACTGAGGAGAATCTACCTCACCTCTATGTGTATATACTGAGGAGAATCTATCCCACCTCTGTGTGTATATACTGAGGATTATCTACCTCACCTCTGTGTATATACTGAGGAGAATCTACCTCATCACTTTATGTATATACTGAGGAGAATCTACCTCACCTCTATGTGTATATACTGAGAAGAATCTACCTCAACTCTATGTGCATATACTGAGGAGAATCTACCTCACCTCTATGTGCATATACTGAGGAGAATCTACCTCCCCTCTGTGTGTATATACTGAAGAGAACCTACCTTACCTCTATGTGTATATACTGAGGAGAATCTACCTCACCTCTATGTGTATATACTGAGGAGAATCTACCTCACCTCTGTGTGTATATACTGAGGAGAATCTACCTCACCTCTATGTGTATATACTGAGGAGAATCTACCTCACCTCTATGTGCATATGCAAAGGAGAATCTATCTCACCTCTATGTGTATATACTGAGGAGAATCTACCTCACCTCTATGTATATATACAGAGGGGAATCTACCTCACCTCTATGTGCATATACTAAGGAGAATCTACAGCACCTCTATGTGCATATACTGAGGAGAATCTACCTCACCTCCATGTGTATATACTGAGAGGAATCTACCTCCCCTCTATGTGTATATACTGAGGAGAATCTACCTCACCTACTATGTGTATATACTGAGGAGAATCTACCTTCCCTCTATGTGTATATACTGAGCAGAATCTACCTCACCCCTATGTGTATATACTGAGGAGAATCTACCTCATCACTATGTGTATATACTGAGGAGAATCTACCTTCCCTCTCTGTGTATATGCTGAGGAGAATCTACCGCCCCTCACCGTGTATATACTGAGGAGAATCTACCGCCCCTCACTGTGTATATACTGAGGAGAATCTACCTCCCCTCTCTGTGTATATACTGAGGAGAATCCACCTCCCCTCTCTGTGTATATACTGAGGAGAATCTACCTCCCCCTCTTTGTATATACTGAGGAGAATCTACCTCACCTCTGTGTGTATATACTGAGGAGACTCTACCTCACCTCTGTGTGTATATACTGAGGAGACTCTACCTCACCTCTGTGTGTATATACTGAGGAGACTCTACCTCACCTCTGTGTGTATATACTGAGGAGACTCTACCTCACCTCTGTGTGTATATACTGAGGAGACTCTACCTCACCTCTGCATGTATATACTGAGGAGACTCTACCTCACCTCTGTGTGTATATACTGAGGAGACTCTACCTCACCTCTGTATGTATATACTGAGGAGACTCTACCTCACCTCTGCGTGTATATGCTGAGGGGAACCTACCTCACCGCTGTGTGTATATGCTGAGAAGAATCTACCTCACCAATATATATATATATATATATATATATATGTACATACACTGAGTAGAATCTACCTCATCACTATGTGTATATACTGAGGACAATCTACCTCATCACTATGTGTATATACTGAGGACAATCTACCTCATCACTATGTGTATATACTGAGGACAATCTACCTCTCCTCTATGTGTATATGCTCAGGAGAATCTACCTCCCCTCTCTGTGTATATACTGAGGAGAATCTACCTCCCCTCTCTGTGTATATACTGAGGAGAATCTACCTCACCTCTCTGTGTATATACTGAGGAGAATCTACCACACCTCTACGTGTATATACTGAGGAGAATCTACCTCACCTCTATGTGTATATACTGAGGAGAATCTGTATCACCTCTATGTGCATATACTGAGGAGAATCTACCTCCCCTCTCTGTGTATATACTGAGGAGAATCCACCTCCCCTCTCTGTGTATATACTGAGGAGAATCCACCTCCCCTCTCTGTGTATATACTGAGGAGAATCCACCTCCCCTCTCTGTGTATATACTGAGGAGAATCCACCTCCCCTCTCTGTGTATATACTGAGGAGAATCCACCTCCCCTCTCTGTGTATATACTGAGGAGAATCCACCTCCCCTCTCTGTGTATATACTGAGGAGAATCCACCTCCCCTCTCTGTGTATATACTGAGGAGAATCCACCTCCCCTCTCTGTGTATATACTGAGGAGAATCCACCTCCCCTCTCTGTGTATATACTGAGGAGAATCCACCTCCCCTCTCTGTGTATATACTGAGGAGAATCCACCTCCCCTCTCTGTGTATATACTGAGGAGAATCCACCTCCCCTCTCTGTGTATATACTGAGGAGAATCCACCTCCCCTCTCTGTGTATATACTGAGGAGAATCCACCTCCCCTCTCTGTGTATATACTGAGGAGAATCCACCTCCCCTCTCTGTGTATATACTGAGGAGAATCCACCTCCCCTCTCTGTGTATATACTGAGGAGAATCCACCTCCCCTCTCTGTGTATATACTGAGGAGAATCCACCTCCCCTCTCTGTGTATATACTGAGGAGAATCCACCTCCCCTCTCTGTGTATATACTGAGGAGAATCCACCTCCCCTCTCTGTGTATATACTGAGGAGAATCCACCTCCCCTCTCTGTGTGTATACTGAGGGGAATCTACCTCCCCTCTATGTGTATATACTGAGAAGAATCTACCGCATCGCTATGTGTATATACTGAGGATTATCTACCTCACCTCTGTGTATATACTAAGGAGACTCTACCCCACCTCTGTGTGTGTATATACTGAGGAGACTCTACCTCACATCGGTGTGTATATACTGAGGGGAACCTACCTCACCGCTGTGTGTATATACTGAGTAGAATCTACCTCATCACTATATGTATATACTGAGGAGAATCTACCTCATCACTATGTGTATATACTGAGGAGAATCTACCTCATCACTATGTGTATATACTGAGGATAATCTACCTTCCCTCTCTGTGTATATACTGAGGATAATCTACCTTACCTCTCTGTGTATATACTGAGGAGAATCCACCTCCCCTCTCTGTGCATATACTGAGGAGAATCTACCTCACTTCTATGTGCATATACTGAGGAGAATCTACCTCACCTCTATGTGCATATACTGAGGAGAATATACCTCACCTCTATGTGCATATACTGAGGAGAATATACCTCACCTCTATGTGCATATACTGAGGAGAATATACCTCACCTCTATGTGCATATACTGAGGAGAATATACCTCACCTCTATGTGCATATACTGAGGAGAATATACCTCACCTCTATGTGTATATACTGAGGAGAATATACCTCACCTCTATGTGTATATACTGAGGAGAATATACCTCACTTCTATGTGTTTATACTGAGGAGAATCTACCTCATCACTATATGTATATACTGAGGAGAATCTACCTCATCACTATATGTATATACTGAGGAGAATCTACCTCCCCTCTCTGTGTATATACTGAGGAGAATCTACCTCACCTCTATGTGCATATACTGAGGCGAATCTACCTTCCGTCTCTGTGTATATGCTGAGGAGAATCTACCGCCCCTCACCGTGTATATACTGAGGAGAATCTACCGCCCCTCACTGTGTATATACTGAGGAGAATCTAACTCACCTCTCTGTATATATACTGAGGAGTATCTACCTCCCCGCTATGTGTATATACTGAGGAGAACCTACCTCACCGCTATGTGTATATACTGAGGAGAATCCACCTCCCCTCTCTGTGTATATACTGAGGAGAATCCACCTCCCCTCTCTGTGTATATACTGAGGAGAATCCACCTCCCCTCTCTGTGTATATACTGAGGAGAATCCACCTCCCCTCTCTGTGTATATACTGAGGAGAATCCACCTCCCCTCTCTGTGTATATACTGAGGAGAATCCACCTCCCCTCTCTGTGTATATACTGAGGAGAATCCACCTCCCCTCTCTGTGTATATACTGAGGAGAATCCACCTCCCCTCTCTGTGTATATACTGAGGAGAATCCACCTCCCCTCTCTGTGTATATACTGAGGAGAATCCACCTCCCCTCTCTGTGTATATACTGAGGAGAACCCACCTCCCCTCTCTGTGTATATACTGAGGAGAACCCACCTCCCCTCTCTGTGTATATACTGAGGAGAACCCACCTCCCCTCTCTGTGTATATACTGAGGAGAACCCACCTCCCCTCTCTGTGTATATACTGAGGAGAACCCACCTCCCCTCTCTGTGTATATACTGAGGAGAACCCACCTCCCCTCTCTGTGTATATACTGAGGAGAACCCACCTCCCCTCTCTGTGTATATACTGAGGAGAACCCACCTCCCCTCTCTGTGTATATACTGAGGAGAACCCACCTCCCCTCTCTGTGTATATACTGAGGAGAACCCACCTCCCCTCTCTGTGTATATACTGAGGAGAACCCACCTCCCCTCTCTGTGTATATACTGAGGAGAACCCACCTCCCCTCTCTGTGTATATACTGAGGAGAACCCACCTCCCCTCTCTGTGTATATACTGAGGAGAACCCACCTCCCCTCTCTGTGTATATACTGAGGAGAACCCACCTCCCCTCTCTGTGTATATACTGAGGAGAACCCACCTCCCCTCTCTGTGTATATACTGAGGAGAACCCACCTCCCCTCTCTGTGTATATACTGAGGAGAACCCACCTCCCCTCTCTGTGTATATACTGAGGAGAATCCACCTCCCCTCTCTGTGTATATACTGAGGAGAATCCACCTCCCCTCTCTGTGTATATACTGAGGAGAATCCACCTCCCCTCTCTGTGTATATACTGAGGAGAATCCACCTCCCCTCTCTGTGTATATACTGAGGAGAATCCACCTCCCCTCTCTGTGTATATACTGAGGAGAATCCACCTCCCCTCTCTGTGTATATACTGAGGAGAATCCACCTCCCCTCTCTGTGTATATACTGAGGAGAATCTACCTCCCCTCTCTGTGTATATACTGAGGAGAATCTACCTCCCCTCTCTGTGTATATACTGAGGAGAATCTACCTCCCCTCTCTGTGTATATACTGAGGAGAATCTACCTCCCCTCTCTGTGTATATACTGAGGAGAATCTACCTCCCCTCTCTGTGTATATACTGAGGAGAATCTACCTCCCCTCTCTGTGTATATACTGAGGAGAATCTACCTCCCCTCTCTGTGTATATACTGAGGAGAATCTACCTCCCCTCTCTGTGTATATACTGAGGAGAATCTACCTCCCCTCTCTGTGTATATACTGAGGAGAATCTACCTCCCCTCTCTGTGTATATACTGAGGAGAATCTACCTCCCCTCTCTGTGTATATACTGAGGAGAATCTACATCACTTCTATGTGTATATACTGAGGAGAATCTACCTCACCTCTATGTGCATATACTGAGGAGAATCTACCTCACCTCTATGTGCATATACTGAGGAGAATATACCTCACCTCTATGTGCATATACTGAGGAGAATATACCTCACCTCTATGTGCATATACTGAGGAGAATATACCTCACCTCTATGTGCATATACTGAGGAGAATATACCTCACCTCTATGTGTATATACTGAGGAGAATATACCTCACTTCTATGTGTTTATACTGAGGAGAATCTACCTCATCACTATATGTATATACTGAGGAGAATCTACCTCATCACTATGTGCATATACTGAGGCGAATCTACCTTCCGTCTCTGTGTATATGCTGAGGAGAATCTACCGCCCCTCACTGTGTATATACTGAGGAGAATCTAACTCACCTCTCTGTATATATACTGAGGAGTATCTACCTCCCCTCTATGTGTATATACTGAGGAGAACCTACCTCACCGCTATGTGTATATACTGAGGAGAATCCACCTCCCCTCTCTGTGTATATACTGAGGAGAATCCACCTCCCCTCTCTGTGTATATACTGAGGAGAATCCACCTCCCCTCTCTGTGTATATACTGAGGAGAATCCACCTCCCCTCTCTGTGTATATACTGAGGAGAATCCACCTCCCCTCTCTGTGTATATACTGAGGAGAATCCACCTCCCCTCTCTGTGTATATACTGAGGAGAATCCACCTCCCCTCTCTGTGTATATACTGAGGAGAATCCACCTCCCCTCTCTGTGTATATACTGAGGAGAATCCACCTCCCCTCTCTGTGTATATACTGAGGAGAATCCACCTCCCCTCTCTGTGTATATACTGAGGAGAATCCACCTCCCCTCTCTGTGTATATACTGAGGAGAATCCACCTCCCCTCTCTGTGTATATACTGAGGAGAATCCACCTCCCCTCTCTGTGTATATACTGAGGAGAATCCACCTCCCCTCTCTGTGTATATACTGAGGAGAATCCACCTCCCCTCTCTGTGTATATACTGAGGAGAATCCACCTCCCCTCTCTGTGTATATACTGAGGAGAATCCACCTCCCCTCTCTGTGTATATACTGAGGAGAATCCACCTCCCCTCTCTGTGTATATACTGAGGAGAATCCACCTCCCCTCTCTGTGTATATACTGAGGAGAATCCACCTCCCCTCTCTGTGTATATACTGAGGAGAATCCACCTCCCCTCTCTGTGTATATACTGAGGAGAATCCACCTCCCCTCTCTGTGTATATACTGAGGAGAATCCACCTCCCCTCTCTGTGTATATACTGAGGAGAATCCACCTCCCCTCTCTGTGTATATACTGAGGAGAATCCACCTCCCCTCTCTGTGTATATACTGAGGAGAATCCACCTCCCCTCTCTGTGTATATACTGAGGAGAATCCACCTCCCCTCTCTGTGTATATACTGAGGAGAATCCACCTCCCCTCTCTGTGTATATACTGAGGAGAATCCACCTCCCCTCTCTGTGTATATACTGAGGAGAATCCACCTCCCCTCTCTGTGTATATACTGAGGAGAATCCACCTCCCCTCTCTGTGTATATACTGAGGAGAATCCACCTCCCCTCTCTGTGTATATACTGAGGAGAATCCACCTCCCATCTCTGTGTATATACTGAGGAGAATCTACCTCCCCTCTCTGTGTATATACTGAGGAGAATCTACCTCCACTCTCTGTGTATATACTGAGGAGAATCTACCTCCCCTCTCTGTGTATATACTGAGGAGAATCTACCTCACCTCTATGTGTATATACTGAGGAGAATCTACCTCCCCCTCTGTGTATATACTAAGGAGAATCCACTTCCCCCTCTGTGTATATACTGAGGAGAATCCATCTCCCCTCTCTGTGTATATACTGAGGAGAATCTACCTCCCCCTCTGTGTATATACTGAGGAGAATCTACCTCACCTCTGTGTGTATATGCTGAGAAGAATCTACCTCACCTCTGTGTGTATATGCTGAGAAGAATCTACCTCACCAATATATATATATATATATATATATATATATATATATATATATATACACTGAGTAGAATCTACCTCATCACTATGTGTATATACTGAGGACAATCTACCTCATCACTATGTGTATATACTGAGGACAATCTACCTCATCACTATGTGTATATACTGAGGAGAATCTACCTCTCCTCTATGTGTATATGCTCAGGAGAATCTACCTCCCCTGTCTGTGTATATACTGAGGAGAATCTACCTCCCCTCTCTGTGTATATACTGAGGAGAATCTACCTCACCTCTCTGTGTATATACTGAGGAGAATCTACCTCACCTCTCTGTGTATATACTGAGGAGAATCTACCTCACCTCTGTGTATATACTGAGGAGAATCTACCTTACCTCTGTGTATATACTGAGGAGAATCTACCTTACCTCTGTGTATATACTGAGGAGAATCTACCTCACCTCCGTGTGTATATACTGAGGAGCATCTACCACACCTCTGTGTATATACTGAGGAGCATCTACCTCACCTCTATGTGTATATACTGAGGAGCATCTACCTCACCTCTATGTGTATATACTGAGGAGAATCTACCTCCCCTCTCTGTGTATATACTGAGGAGAATCTACCTCCCCTCTCTGTGTATATACTGAGGAGAATCTACCTCCCCTCTCTGTGTATATACTGAGGAGAATCTACCTCCCCTCTCTGTGTATATACTGAGGAGAATCTACCTCCCCTTTGTGTGTATATACTGAGGAGAATCTACCTCCCCTCTATGTGTATATACTGAGGAGAATCTACCTCCCCTCTGTGTGTATATACTGAGGAGAATCTACATCACCTCTATGTGTATATACTGAGGAGAATCTACCTCACCTCTATGTATATATACTGAGGAGAATCTACCTCCCGTCTATGTGTATACAGGTTTTATTACTTGGTTCTTCTAAAGTAACCTTGACCTTATATAATTTTCCGTGCGAACAGGTAAACACCGGGTCCAAATTACCTCGGACGAAGCCGGGTATATCTGCTAATAATTATACACAGAAGACACCCAGGTTATACCAGCATGCTGTATCACTATATACAAAAGACGTACATTCCTCTGTGGCTGGAAGAAATCTATATGGCGGTCTGGGCTGGCTCTATTGTCCATGGGCGGATTTGATTTGCGGAACCCGCTCGGGAGATCCTTAAATCAAGCCACCCATAGGGATGCATTAGCATCCGCAACACAATTTAAACCATGCGGATGTCATTTCTTCCTGGTGTGTGAATCGCACGTGCAGGAGAAAATCGCAGCATCCTCCATGTTCTGCGGTTTCCCGCTCGGACGGCTTCCATTGAAGTCAATGAAAGCCATCCGATCTGCGGCACCCCCTGCAGCTGACACTGTGGGCGTGCCGTGGATCCGCAGGAAAGCAGGATTTAAAAAAAAAAGTACTGCGCATGCGCGTAGCACGCTGGTCGGCGCACCGAGCGCATCCGCAGTGCAGAGGAAAGAAGAAGATCTGGCCGTGTAGGTAGAAGGCTCCGGACAGGTGAGAAAATGTTTTTTAGGCCTCATGGCTGCGGGCACAGCTGGAAACCGTGCGTACCCGTGGGCATGAGGCCTACAAGATGAGAGAAGTGAACAACTCCAGAGAGGACGTCACCTGGGAGTCACTAAATAGAACCGCGCTGTAATTACTTATAGAGCCTGCAGGGCGCCTGTGCAGATCCGGTATCTACCGCCATATGGTCACGGAGTGGGGACAACAATGGGCTTTTTATAGCCACTATGATTAGGATGCGTCTCTGTGGTGTGTTTGGGTCAGGAGGCCTGCGGTCGTCTTTAGACCCGCGTCAGTATTATAAGCGCAAACATGTGCCCACAACACGCTTGTGCTGGAGCTCTTGGTTCTGGTGCTAGAATTATATTATGAGCTTGGCTCTGGGGCTGTATATATGATCTGTACTTGGTTCCGGTGCTGTATTTACTCTGTGAGCTTGGTTCTGTGGCCTTATTTATGCTATCAGTCTGATTCTGGTTGTATATATATATTTACTGAGGTTAGTTCTTGTGCTGTATTTATGTAAAGTGTAGAAGCGTACGGAGCGGCTCGCTGCACTCGAACTATACCCACGATGCGGATGGCTATACAATGTGGTCAGTAAATTGTGTGGCCATGGGCGCAGCAGGTGGGCATGATCGGGCGGCATGTGGTCATCCGCTGTAGTGACCCAGAACACCATCCTGCCCCCCTCCATAAATGTCATACATGGTTGTCCTATGTAGATGGACTGTGCAAACCTGTCCTGTCACATCCCGTGTGTGTGCTGCACAGCCGCGGCGCTTGAAAGGTTAACAGTAATAAAATCATAGCATGTAAATGTATTAGTCTTTCATGTCATGTGGTACAAGTGAGGGTATAAATAGGAGTGACTGGGAGCGGGAAAGGAGTCCATCTTCAGGAGGAGAGAGTGCTAACACAGAGCCACATGGGAGCACCTTCAGCTTCCATGTAGGTGAAGATGGAGGAAGAAGAGCGACCTCCTGTAGTGTTTGCAGTGTGGATGTGAGAGGAGTGAGTCCCATCATCAGAGAGAGAGACCTACAAAACAGTTCTAAACAAGGTACCCGTTCACACCACAGGCTTTTCCAGTGCGGCCGTCCATAGTTAGGATCACCGCACAGAGGTATGCGATTGAGTCACACCCACGTGCCTGCCGTGCGGGGTGTTTAGTGGCTAAGCCTTCCTTAGTAATTGTCTGTGGGAGAGTCTGTGGAGTGACCCCCCTACCCCGTTCCTCCTCCAGAGTTCTCCCAATTAAGGAGCGGTGACCTACATATAACATGGACTGCAGGGCCGTATTGATCCTGTGTATCCTCCCTGCTCTGAGCTCTAGCCTGTTACGGGTTACAGTGAATTGTAGCTGCATGACCTGTTGTAAAGAGTTTATCATGTAAAAGTTATACGGGGCCCTAACCGTTCCTGGGGACCCGAGGTACTACACACAAGTCTCTGTGTTCATCTCTCCGCCGCAGTGGCATCACGAGTGATCAGTACTACTCCCCCCATCCTGTTTATTGGCATTCCCTGTACTAGGGGTGTTGATGGTGGCCGGCAGTCCTGCTCTGGCCTTGGCTGCGTGGCATCCCTCCGGGACCAGAGCCTGGTCAGTGCCACGGTGACACGTCCGCACTTATCCCTCCCAGCTCTTCCCGTTAGCAGGTGCCCAGGGTCGCCCCTCTGGGGTGTTGCACCGCTCCTTACACCTTAGTGCGGGTCTGCACTCCTGCACCAGTGATGTGCGCTCCTCCCACAGGCCTGCGAACATTAGGGATCATTCACACAGGCGTCCGAGTATACGCCGCACATTCTTGGACCGAGAATCCCCTATTCCTGCGTATTTCAGCCGTGTTTACAAGAAAAAGCCGCAAGAAAACCCGTTCATTTCTTTCACAAATACACAAAACTGTCACGCGCGTTCACTGCGTATTTGTGCGACATTTAAATGAGCCCCCCGTCCGTTATGTGTGCGCAAATACACTGTATGCTAACACAGAGGAACATGCCGGAGCGGCCAGAAAATACGGGCACCAGCAAGTTTTGGTTGCGCAAATACACAGCGTTCTTGCATGACTAAAGTTGTAGTGACCCCCATAGTGGCCCCAGCAGTAATAGTGACCCCAGTAGTGAGTGACCCCCACTAATGATAGTGACCCCCATAGTGGCTCCAGCAGTAATAGTGACCCCCATAGTGGCCCCAGCAGTAATAGTGACCCCAGTAGTGAGTGACCCCCCATAATGATAGTGACCCCCATAGTGGCCCCAGCAGTAATAGTGACCCCCATAGTGGCCCCAGCAGTAATAGTGACCCCCATAGTGGCCCCAGCAGTAATAGTGACCCCCATAGTGGCCCCAGCAGTAATAGTGTCCCTCGTAGTAGCCCTAGTAATGATAGTGACCCCCATAGTGGCCCCAGCAGTAAGTGTCCCCCGTAGTAGCCCTAGTAATGATAGTGACCCCCATAGTGGCCCCAGCAGTAATAGTGTCCCCCGTAGTAGCCATAGTAATGATAGTGACCCCCATAGTGGCCCCAGCAGTAATAGTGTCCCCCGTAGTAGCCCTAGTAATGATAGTGACCCCCATAGTGGCCCCAGCAGTAATAGTGTCCCCGTAGTAGCCCTAGTAATGATAGTGACCCCCATAGTGGCCCCAGCAGTAATAGTGTCCCTCGTAGTAGCCCTAGTAATGATAGTGAGCCCCATAGTGGCCCCAGTAGTAATAGTGGCCCTAGCAGTAATAGTGACCCCAGAAGTGAGTGACCCCCACTAATGATAGTGACCCCCATAGTGGCCCCAGCAGTAATAGTGTCCCCCGTAGTAGCCCTAGTAATGATAGTGACCCCCATAGTGGCCCCAGCAGTAATAGTGACCACCATAGTAGTCTCAGGCATGCTATCTGGTCAGAGGCCAATAGCATCCCTCCATTGGCCTCTGGCCGCGCAGCATCCCTTGAGGCTTTATACTCACCTGCCTGCAGCTCAGGTCTGGCAGCGCAGTGCAGTCTGTGACCTTTCACCTTGGCGGAGAGGTCAGCGGTCACAGACCCTGCACTGCGCCTCTGGACCTGAGCTGCAGGCGGGTGAGTAGAATTCCTTTTACGGGGTTTTCCAGGCAGTGCCCGCCGGGATACATCGAGGTCCGAGATGAGGCACTGCTCCGACCCCTGTGTGTGGCGGGCACTCATGACTGCAGGCTGGGGTCCCACTGATTTCAATGAGCGCTACGCCTGCAGTGACAAGCTCCGGCCATGACACAGAGCAGCGCTTCAGCTCCGACCCTAGTGCATCCTGGCGGGCGCTGCCTGGGTAAGCCCTTCATGGTATAACACATGTGGGGCAATGGGCCGGATTCCGCCCGTAGACCTTGTGTTTGACGCGGGGGCCTGGACCATAGTAGGTGCAACATCCTGGAGCTGTAAGAGAATTGGCCGAAATGTACGGACACCAAAACTATTAGATTACAGAATATCACTTTGTGAGACTGCAGTCTATCATGTTACCACCAGAGGGAGACAAACTACAAAGACAGCGAACATGTATAACATTATATCACTGCATATCCATCAGGGGGTAGAGAGGACAGAGCGATGTTCTGCAGATCTCTAGAGTTTAGTGGAGTAATAGTCTGCAGGATATATCACTATGTATCAGGAGGTAGAGAGGACAGAGCGATGTTCTGCAGATCTCTAGAGGTCAGTGGTGTAATAATCTGCAGGATGTATTACTATCAGAGAGTAGAGGATACAGAGCGATGTTCTGCAGATCTCTAGAGTTTAGTGGAGTAATAGTCTGCAGGATATATCACTATGTATCAGGAGGTAGAGGGGATAGAGCGATGTTCTGCAGATCTCTGGGGGTCAGTGGAGTAATAATCTGCAGGATATATTACTATCAGGGAGTAGAGGGGACAGAGCGATGTTCTGCAGATCTCTAGAGGTCAGTGGAGTAATACTCTGCAGGATATATCACAATGTATCAGGAGGTAGAGAGGACAGAGCGATGTTCTGCAGATCTCTAGAGGTCAGTGGAGTAATAGTCTGCAGGATATATCACTATGTATCAGGAGGTAGAGGGGATAGAGCGATGTTCTGCAGATCTCTAGAGGTCAGTGGAGTAATAGTCTGCAGGATATATCACTATGTATCAGGAGGTAGAGGGGACAGAGCGATGTTCTGCAGCGAAGTAGTAATATTGTGTGCTTGTGTGTCGCTGGACTTTCGCGCTGTTTGGGGGCGGAGCCTGCAGTGATTGGTGGAGAGGTCCGCTGGCGCTCATCCTCCTACCGTTTCCTCTAGTTGTGTGCGCTGGGGATGATAGAGTTAATAGGCGCCGTCCCCTGCAGGCCGGTGGAGCTCATTAATACCTTGTTTTAACCCTTTCCTTCCCAGATTGTGAGGGAACTCTGAAGTCAACGCTTCTTCTCCTGCTCTTTCCTAAAGGAGAACTCCAGCCAACATAATAACCTCTGAGTGAGCAGAGCTGCAGTGTAGAGCATGGAGGAAGGACAGAGCAGCATCCTGAGTCTCTGAAGAAGGAGGAGAGGGACTGCAGGTAGTAACAGCAAGCAGAGGTAGTGACTTGTACAGAACTAAACATGCAGGACCTCCTCAGGGTTGTCAGCAAGCTGTGGAGATGCTGGCAGCCTGGTGAGTGCAGCTCTGGAGGCTGGTTGTGCAGGGTGTCCCCCTGGCTGCCTGCGGATGGAGGTACTGGGTGAGCAGGTTACAACCAGCCTGTCCACATTCCAGCCGCTGGTGCCATCACACCGGGGCGAGGACCGGGCACCACACTAGTGAGGAGTCAGGAGGATACCTTGTAACTGGACCTTGGCTCCTCCCCCTGCACTGACAGCCACGCCCAAATGACATTTATTACTGGCGCTGCGCCAAAATTCTGACAATTTTTGTGCAAATCAAATTACATAAATTTTCTATTGATTCGCCATAAAGTGCAGGAGCTCCGCCTCTTGTCTATAAAGGGGCGGGGTTAATTAAAAATGGTAATCATTAATAATAAAGAATTTAAAAATGATGAACGATCTGAGGCGGTCTCAATCCAGACGCCTGCTTATTACAGGTGGACTATATGCTGCAAATCATACCTGTATATTACGCATTGCCTGTATATAACACACAGACCTGTACATTACACACGGACCTGTATATTACGCATTGGCTGTATATAACACACGGACCTGTACATTACACACGGACCTTCATATTACGCATTGCCTGTATATAACACATGAACCTGTACATTACACACAGACCTGTATATTATGCACTGCCTGTATATTACGCACTGCCTGTATATAACACATGGACCTGTATATAACACACGCACCTGTATATTACGCACTGCCTGTATATAACACACGGACCTGTATATAACACACGGACCTTCATATTACACACACCTGCAGGATATATCACTATGTATCAGGAGGTAGAGAGGACAGAGCGATGTTCTGCAGCGGTAAGTAGTAACATTGCAGGTTTGTATTTGCTGTTGAACGCTCAGATATCGCTGGACTTTCACGCTGTTTTTGGGTGGAGCCTCCAGTGATTGGTAGAGACACGTCTGCTGGCCGATCCTGGATGCTGTATATTACGCACGGACCTGTATATTACACATGACCTGACCTGTATATTACACACAGCCTGTATATTAGACACACATACCTGTATATTACACATGGACCTGTATATTATGCATGTCCTATATATATATATATATATATATATATATATATATATATTTATATTGCACACGAACCTGTATATTATGCATGGCCTGTATATTACACACACACCTGTATATCACACACGGACCTGTATATTACGCACACACCTGTATATTACACATCAACCTGTATTTTTTTTTGCACACACCTGTATATTACGCATGGCCTATATATATTACACACACACACACCTGTATATAACGCACATAAGTATATATTTATGCACCGGCCTGTATATTACACACTGACCTGTATATTTCACACATATCTGTATATTACACACACACCTGTATATCACACACGGACCTGTATATTACGCACACACCTGTATATTTCACACACACCTGTCTGTTACACATGGACCTGTATATTACGCACGGACCTGTATATTTCGCACGGACCTGTATATTACACATGGCCTGTATATAATCCACACACCTGCATATAACGCACATAAGTGTATATTTATGCACCGGCCTGTATATTACGCATGGACCTGTATATTACAGACGGACCTGTATATTATGCATGGCCTGTAAATGGCACACACCTGTATGTTACGCACGCCCTGTATATTACTCACGGACCTGTATATTACGCACCAGCCTGTATATTACGCACGGCCTGTATATTACACACCAGCCTGTATATTACGCACGCCCTGTATATTACACACCAGCCTGTATATTACTCACGGACCTGTATATTACACACGCCCTGTATATTATACACCAGCCTGTATATTACTCACGGACCTGTATATTACGCACGGCCTGTATATTACACACCAGCCTGTATATTACTCACGGACCTGTATATTACGCACGCCCTGTATATTACACACCAGCCTGTATATTACGCACACATATTACAGTGTATATTCTGTGTAGTATACCTGTGCTGCGGCCTCAGGTTAATCATGAACCTGTTGTGGGGTAACTGGGCGGAGCCCGCAGAGCAGTCACCTCCTGCCCTCAGCCACACTTCCCCTTTAACCCTCTCCTCCCCTGACAGAACACACCTTAACCTCTTGGCTGCCGGAGCTGCTAATAGGATGTGTCAGAGGGAAATGAGAGGGTTTGGCTGAGGGAGGTGGAAAGAGGAAGAGAGAGCAGAAGCCAAGAGTACAGAGGGTGGAGGCTGCGAATACCAGAGTGGAGGGGCGAGGGCAAGAACTGGGCAGCACTCTGGGTGCCACTCACATCGGGATCACATCCCTGGATCTATGGCAGAAGGTAAGAAAGAGTCCCTTTACCTGATTACCAGCCCAGAGCACCTAACCACTGAGCCACCTCCGAGAAGACACTCCAAGCTACTCCAGGAGTGTTACCAGGCAGCTTCGGGGGGCCATCGGGCACCACCAGCACCCTGTACCAGGGAGTCACCCGCCGGGTCCAGATCTGAGGGTCTCCACCTGAGTCACTATATCATTAAGGGGTTCCTGCTGCTCATATAGCGACAACATATCCTGCAGCGCTGTACATTCGACATATCCCGGCCAGAATCACTATCCCAGGAGCTCACAGTCTAATCTATAGTCACACGGGGGCCACAAGGGCCCCAGCAGCCTGCGGAACAGGAGAGAGAACAAGCTTCATGCAGAGCTGCGGCAGGCACAAAGAAACATTGTGACCTCCAGTGAAATGTGTCAGATTGTACATAGGGGGCAGTATTATAGTAGTTATATTCTTGTACATAGGAGGCAGTATTATAGTAGTTATATTCTTGTACATAGGGGGCAGTATTATAGTAGTTATATTCTTGTACATAGGGGGCAGTATTATAGTAGTTATATTCTTGTACATAGGGGGCAGTATTATAGTAGTTATATTCTTGTACATGGGGGCAGTATTATAGTAGTTATATTCTTGTACATAGGGGGCAGTATTATAGTAGTTATATTCTTGTACATAGGAGGCAGGATTATAGTAGTTATATTCTTGTACATAGGGGGCAGTATTATAGTAGTTATATTCTTGTACATAGGAGCAGTATTATAGTAGTTACATTCTTGTACATAGGGGGCAGTATTATAGTAGTTATATTCTTGTACATAGGAGGCAGTATTATAGTAGTTATATTCTTGTATATAGGGGCTGTATTATAGTAGTTATATTCTTGTACATAGGGGGCAGTATGATAGTAGTTATAGTCTTGTATATAGGGGGCAGTATTATAGTAGTTATATTCTTGTATATAGGGGGCAGTATTATAGTAGTTATATTCTTGTACATAGGGGGCAGTATTATAGTAGTTATATTCTTGTATATAGGGGGCAGTATTATAGTAGTTATATCCTTGTATATAGGGGGCAGTATTATAGTAGTTATATTCTTGTACATAGGAGGCAGTATTATAGTAGTTATATTCTTGTACATAGGGGGCAGTATTATAGTAGTTATATTCTTGTACATAGGGGGCAGTATTATAGTAGTTATATTCTTGTATATAGGGGGCAGTATTATAGTAGTTATATTCTTGTACATAGGAGGCAGTATTATAGTAGTTATATTCTTGTACATATGAGGCAGTATTATAGTAGTTATATTCTTGTACATAGGGGCTGTATTATAGTAGTTATATTCTTGTACATAGGAGGCAGTATGATAGTAGTTATAGTCTTGTATATAGGGGGCAGTATTATAGTAGTTATATTCTTGTACATAGGGGGCAGTATTATAGTAGTTATATTCTTGTATATAGGGGGCAGTATTATAGTAGTTATATTCTTGTACATAGGGGGCAGTATTATAGTAGTTATATTCTTGTACATAGGGGGCAGTATTATAGTAGTTATATTCTTGTACATAGGAGGCAGTATTATAGTAGTTATATCCTTGTACATAGGGGGCAGTATTATAGTAGTTATATTCTTGTACATAGGGGGCAGTATTATAGTAGTTATATTCTTGTATATAGGAAGCAGTATTATAGTAGTTATATTCTTGTACATAGGGGGCAGTATTATAGCAGTTATATTCTTATACATAGGGGGCAGTATTATAGTAGTTACATTCTTGTACATAGGGGGCAGTATTATAGTAGTTATATTCTTGTACATAGGAGCAGTATTATA
This sequence comes from Eleutherodactylus coqui, assembly GCA_035609135.1. NCBI lineage: Eukaryota > Metazoa > Chordata > Amphibia > Anura > Eleutherodactylidae > Eleutherodactylus > Eleutherodactylus coqui. The sequence continues at coordinate 84,353 of JAYJKI010000689.1, read as the reverse complement.
GTAGTTATATTCTTGTACATGGGGGGGTAGTATTATAGTAGTTATATTCTTGTACATAGGAGCAGTATTATAGTAGTTATATTCTTGTACATAGGGGGCAGTATTATAGTAGTTATATTCTTGTACATAGGAGCAGTATTATAGTAATTATATTCTTGTAGATAGGGTGCAGTATTATAGTAGTTATATTCTTGTACATAGGGGGCAGTATTATAGTAGTTATATTCTTGTACATAGGGAGCAGTATTATAGTAGTTATATTCTTGTACATAGGGGGGCAGTATTATAGTTGTTATATTCTTGTACATAGGAGGCAGTATTATAGTAGTTATATTCTTGTACATAGGAGGCAGTATTATAGTGGTTATATTCTTGTACATAGGGGGCAGTATTATAGTAGTTATATTCTTGTATATAGGGGGCAGTATTATAGTAGTTATATTCTTGTATATAGGGGCAGTATTATAGTAGTTATATTCTTGTACATAGGGAGCAGTATTATAGTAGTTATGTTCTTGTACATAGGGAGCAGTATTATAGTAGTTATATTCTTGTATATAGGGGCTGTATTATAGTAGTTATATTCTTGTACATAGGAGGCAGTATGATAGTAGTTATAGTCTTGTATATAGGGGGCAGTATTATAGTAGTTATATTCTTGTACATAGGGGGCAGTATTATAGTAGTTATATTCTTGTATATAGGGGGCAGTATTATAGTAGTTATATTCTTGTACATAGGGGGCAGTATTATAGTAGTTATATTCTTGTACATAGGGAGCAGTATTATAGTAGTTATATTCTTGTACATAGGAGCAGTATTATAGTAGTTATATTCTTGTACATAGGGGGCAGTATTATAGTATTTATATTCTTGTACATAGGGGGCAGTATTATAGTAGTTATATTCTTGTACATAGGGGCAGTATTATAGTAGTTATATTCTTGTACATAGGGGCAGTATTATATAGTTATATTCTTGTACATAGGGGGCAGTATTATAGTAGTTATATTCTTGTACATAGGGGCAGTATTATAGTAGTTATATTCTTGTACATAGGAGCAGTATTATAGTAGTTATATTCTTGTACATAGGGGGCAGTATTATAGTAGTTATATTCTTGTCCTTAGGAGCAGTATTATAGTAGTTATATTCTTGTACATAGGAGCAGTATTATAGTAGTTATATTCTTGTACATAGGAGCAGTATTATAGTAGATATATTCTTGTACATAGGAGGCAGGATTATAGTAGTTATATTCCTGCACATAGGAGGCAGTATTATAGTAGTTATATTCTTGAACATAGGGGGCAGTATTATAGCAGTTATATTCTTGTACATAGGGGGCAGTATTATAGTAGTTGTATTCTTGTACATAGGGGGCAGTATAATAGTAGTCATATTCTTGTACATAGGAGGCAGTATTATAGTAGTTATATTCTTGTACATAGGAGGCAGTATTATAGTAGTTATATTCTTGTACACAGGAGGCAGTATTATAGTAGTTATATTCTTGTACATAGGGGCAGTATTATAGTAGTTATATTCTTGTACATAGGGGCAGTATTATAGTAGTTATATTCTTGTATATTGGGGGCAGTACTATAGTAGTTATATTCTTGTACATAGGGGGCAGTATTATAGTAGTTATATCCTTCTACATAGGAGCAGTATTATAGTAGTTACATTCTCGTACATAGGAGGCAGTATTATAGTAGTTATATTCTTGTACATAGGGAGCAGTATTATAGTAGTTATATTCTTGTACATAGGGAGCAGTATTATAGTAGTTATATTCTTGTACATAGGGGGCAGTATAATAGTAGTCATATTCTTGTACATAGGAGGCAGTAGTATAGTAGTTACATGCTTGTACATCGGAGGCAGTATTATAGTAGTTATATTCTTGTACATAGGGGGCAGTATAATAGTAGTCATGTTCTTGTACATAGGAGGCAGTATTATAGTAGTTATATTCTTGTACATGGGGGGCAGTATTATTGTAGTTATACTCTTGTGCATAGGGGGCAGTATTACAGTAGTTATATTCTTGTACATAGGGGCAGTATTACAGTAGTTATATTCTTGTACATAGGGGCAGTATTACAGTAGTTATATTCTTGTACATAGGGGCAGTATTACAGTAGTTATATTCTTGCACATAGGGGGCAGTATTATAGTAGTTATATTCTTGTACATAGGGGGGCAGTATTATAGTAGTTATATTCTTGTACATAGGGGGCAGTATTATAGTAGTTATATTCTTGTACATAGGGGGGCAGTATTATAGTAGTTATATTCTTGTACATAGGGGGGCAGCATTATAGTAGTTATATTCTAGTACATAGGGGGAGTATTATAGTAGTTATATTCTTGTACATAGGGGGCAGTATTATAGTAGTAATATTCTTGTACATAGGGAGCAGTATTATAGTAGTTATATTCTTGTACATAGGGGGCAGTATTATAGTAGTTATATTCTTGTACATAGGGGGCAGTATTATAGTAGTTATATTCCTGTACATAGGGGGCAGTATTATAGTAGTTATATTCTTGTACATAGGGGGCAGTATTATAGTAGTTATATTCTTGTACATAGGGGGCAGTATTATAGTAGTTATATTCTTGTACATAGGGGGCAGTATTATAGTAGTTATATTCTTGTACATAGGAGCAGTATTATATTAGTTATATTCTTGTACATAGGAGGCAGTATTATAGTAGTTATATTCTTGTACATAGGGGGCAGTATTATAGTAGTTATATTCTTGTACATAGGGGGCAGTATTATAGTAGTTATATTCTTGTACATAGGGGGCAGTATTATAGTAGTTATATTCTTGTACATAGGGGGCAGTATTATAGTAGTTATATTCTGGTATATAGGAGGCAGTATTATAGTAGTTATTCTTGTACATAGGAGCAGTATTATAGTAGTTATATTCTTGTACATGGGGGGCAGTATTATAGTAGTTATATTCTTGTACATAGGAGCAGTATTATAGTAGATATATTCTTGTACATAGGAGGCAGGATTATAGTAGTTATATTCCTGCACATAGGAGGCAGTATTATAGTAGTTATATTCTTGAACATAGGGGGCAGTATTATAGCAGTTATATTCTTGTACATAGGGGGCAGTATTATAGTAGTTGTATTCTTGTACATAGGGGGCAGTATAATAGTAGTCATATTCTTGTACATAGGAGGCAGTATTATAGTAGTTATATTCTTGTACATAGGAGGCAGTATTATAGTAGTTATATTCTTGTACACAGGAGGCAGTATTATAGTAGTTATATTCTTGTACATAGGGGCAGTATTATAGTAGTTATATTCTTGTACATAGGGGCAGTATTATAGTAGTTATATTCTTGTATATTGGGGGCAGTACTATAGTAGTTATATCCTTCTACATAGGAGCAGTATTATAGTAGTTACATTCTCGTACATAGGAGGCAGTATTATAGTAGTTATATTCTTGTACATAGGGAGCAGTATTATAGTAGTTATATTCTTGTACATAGGGAGCAGTATTATAGTAGTTATATTCTTGTACATAGGGGGCAGTATAATAGTAGTCATATTCTTGTACATAGGAGGCAGTAGTATAGTAGTTACATGCTTGTACATCGGAGGCAGTATTATAGTAGTTATATTCTTGTACATAGGGGGCAGTATAATAGTAGTCATGTTCTTGTACATAGGAGGCAGTATTATAGTAGTTATATTCTTGTACATGGGGGGCAGTATTATTGTAGTTATACTCTTGTGCATAGGGGGCAGTATTACAGTAGTTATATTCTTGTACATAGGGGCAGTATTACAGTAGTTATATTCTTGTACATAGGGGCAGTATTACAGTAGTTATATTCTTGTACATAGGGGCAGTATTACAGTAGTTATATTCTTGCACATAGGGGGCAGTATTATAGTAGTTATATTCTTGTACATAGGGGGGCAGTATTATAGTAGTTATATTCTTGTACATAGGGGGCAGTATTATAGTAGTTATATTCTTGTACATAGGGGGGCAGTATTATAGTAGTTATATTCTTGTACATAGGGGGGCAGCATTATAGTAGTTATATTCTAGTACATAGGGGGAGTATTATAGTAGTTATATTCTTGTACATAGGGGGCAGTATTATAGTAGTAATATTCTTGTACATAGGGAGCAGTATTATAGTAGTTATATTCTTGTACATAGGGGGCAGTATTATAGTAGTTATATTCTTGTACATAGGGGGCAGTATTATAGTAGTTATATTCCTGTACATAGGGGGCAGTATTATAGTAGTTATATTCTTGTACATAGGGGGCAGTATTATAGTAGTTATATTCTTGTACATAGGGGGCAGTATTATAGTAGTTATATTCTTGTACATAGGGGGCAGTATTATAGTAGTTATATTCTTGTACATAGGAGCAGTATTATATTAGTTATATTCTTGTACATAGGAGGCAGTATTATAGTAGTTATATTCTTGTACATAGGGGGCAGTATTATAGTAGTTATATTCTTGTACATAGGGGGCAGTATTATAGTAGTTATATTCTTGTACATAGGGGGCAGTATTATAGTAGTTATATTCTTGTACATAGGGGGCAGTATTATAGTAGTTATATTCTGGTATATAGGAGGCAGTATTATAGTAGTTATTCTTGTACATAGGAGCAGTATTATAGTAGTTATATTCTTGTACATAGGGGGCAGTATTATAGTAGTTATATTCTTGTACATAGGGGTCAGTATTATAGTAGTTATATTCTTGTACATAGGAGGCAGTATTATAGTAGTTATATTCTTGTACACAGGAGCAGTATTATAGTAGTTATACTCTTGTACATAGGGGGCAGTATTATAGTAGCTATATTCTTGTACATAGGGGGCAGTATTATAGTAGTTATATTCTTGTACATAGGGAGCAGTATTATAGTAGTTATATTCTTGTACATAGGGGGCAGTATTATAGTAGTTATATTGTTGTACATAGGGGGCAGTATTATAGTAGGTATATTGTTGTACATAGGGGGCAGTATTATAGTAGTTATATTCTTGTACATAGGAGGCAGTATTATAGTAGTTATATTCTTGTACATAGGGGGCAGTATTATAGTAGTTATATTCTTGTACATAGGGGGCAGTATTATAGTAGTTATATTCTTGTACATAGGGGGCAGTATAATAGTAGTCATATTCTTGTACATAGGAGGCAGTAGTATAGTAGTTACATGCTTGTACATAGGAGGCAGTATTATAGTAGTTATATTGTTGTACATAGGGGGCAGTATAATAGTAGTCATGTTATTGTACATAGGAGGCAGTAGTATAGTAGTTACATTCTTGTACATAGGAGGCAGTATTATAGTAGTTATATTCTTCTACAGAGGGGAGCAGTATTATTGTAGTTATACTCTTGTGCATAGGGGGCAGTATTACAGTAGTTATATTCTTGTACATAGGGGCAGTATTACAGTAGTTATATTCTTGTACATAGGGGCAGTATTACAGTAGTTATATTCTTGCACATAGGGGGCAGTATTATAGTAGTTATATTCTTGTACATAGGGGGCAGTATTATAGTAGTTATATTCTTGTACATAGGGGGGCAGTATTATAGTAGTTATATTCTTGTACATAGGGGGGAGTATTATAGTAGTTATATTCTTGTACATAGGAGCAGTATTATAGTAGTTATATTCTTGTACATAGGGGGCAGTATTATAGTAGTTATATTCTTGTACATAGGGGGCAGTATTATAGTAGTTATATTCCTGTACATAGGGGGCAGTATTATAGTAGTTATATTCTTGTACATAGGGGGCAGTATTATAGTAGTTATATTCTTGTACATAGGGGGCAGTATTATAGTAGTTATATTCTTGTACATAGGCGGCAGTATTATAGTAGTTATATTCTTGTACATAGGAGCAGTATTATATTAGTTATATTCTTGTACATAGGGGGCAGTATTATAGTAGTTATATTCTTGTACATAGGAGGCAGTATTATAGTAGTTATATTCTTGTACATAGGGGGCAGTATTATAGTAGTTATATTCTTGTACATAGGGGGCAGTATTATAGTAGTTATATTCTGGTATATAGGAGGCAGTATTATAGTAGTTTTTCTTGTACATAGGAGCAGTATTATAGTAGTTATATTCTTGTACATAGGGGGCAGTATTATAGTAGTTATATTCTTGTACATAGGGGGCAGTATTATAGTAGTTATATTCTTGTACATAGGGGGCAGTATTATAGTAGTTATATTCTTGTACATAGGGAGCAGTATTATAGTAGTTATATTCTTGTACATAGGGGGCAGTATTATAGTAGTTATATTGTTGTACATAGGGGGCAGTATTATAGTAGTTATATTGTTGTACATACGGGGCAGTATTATAGTAGTTATATTCTTGTACATAGGAGGCAGTATTATAGTAGTTATATTCTTGTACATAGGGGGCAGTATTATAGTAGTTATATTCTTGTACATAGGGGGCAGTATTATAGTAGTTATATTCTTGTACATAGGGGGCAGTATTATAGTAGTTATATTGTTGTACATAGGGGGCAGTATTATAGTAGTTATATTGTTGTACATAGGGGGCAGTATTATAGTAGTTATATTCTTGTACATAGGAGGCAGTATTATAGTAGTTATATTCTTGTACATAGGGGGCAGTATTATAGTAGTTATATTCTTGTACATAGGGGGCAGTATTATAGTAGTTATATTCTTGTACATAGGGGGCAGTATTATAGTAGTTATATTGTTGTACATAGGGGGCAGTAATATAGTAGTTATATTCTTGTACATAGGAGGCAGTATTATAGTAGTTATATTCTTGTACATAGGAGGCAGTATTATAGTAGTTATATTCTTGTACTTAGGAGGCAGTATTATAGTAGTTATATTCTTGTACATAGGGGGCAGTATTATAGTAGTTATATTCTGGTATATAGGAGGCAGTATTATAGTAGTTATATTCTTGTACATAGGGGGCAGTATTATAGTAGTTATATTCTTGTACATAGGAGGCAGTATTATAGTAGTTATATTCTTGTACATAGGGGGCAGTATTATAGTAGTTATATTCTTGTACATAGGAGGCAGTATTATAGTAGTTATATTCTTGTACATAGGAGGCAGTATTATAGTAGTTATATTCTTGTACATAGGAGGCAGTATTATAGTAGTTATATTCCTGTACATAGGGGCAGTATTATAGTAGTTATATTCTTCTACATAAGAGGCAGTATTATAGTAGTTATATTCTTGTACATAGGGGGCAGTATTATAGTAGTTATATTCTTGTACATAGGGGGCAGTATTATAGTAGTTATATTCTTGTACATAGGGGGCAGTATTATAGGAGTTATATTCTTGTACATAGGGGGCAGTATTATAGTAGGTATATTCTTGTACATAGGAGGCAGTATTATAGTAGTTATATTCTTGTACATAGGAGGCAGTATTATAGTAGTTATATTCTTGTACATAGGAGCAGTATTATACTAGTTATATTCTTGTACATACGGGGCAGTATTATAGTAGTTATATTCTTGTACATACGGGGCAGTATTATAGTAGTTATATTCTTGTACATAGGGGGCAGTATTATAGTAGTTATATTCTTGTACATAGGGGGCAGTATTAGAGTAGTTATATTCTCGTACATAGGGGGCAGTATTATAGTAGTTATATTCTTGTACATAGAAGCAGTATTATAGTAGTTATATTCTTGTACATAGGGGGCAGTATTATAGTAGTTATATTCTTGTACATAGGGGGCAGTATTATAGTAGTTATATTCTTGTACATAGGGGCAGTATTATAGTAGTTATATTCCTGTACATAGGAGGCAGTATTATAGTAGTTATATTCTTGTACATAGGAGCAGTATTATAGTAGTTATATTCTTGTACATAGAAGCAGTATTATAGTAGTTATATTCTTGTACATAGGGGGCAGTATTATAGTAGTTATATTCTTGTACATAGGGGGCAGTATTATAGTAGTTATATTCTTGTACATAGGGGGGCAGTATTATAGTTGTTATATTCTTGTACATAGGAGGCAGTATTATAGTAGTTATATTCTTGTACATAGGAGGCAGTATTATAGTAGTTATATTCTTGTACACAGGGGACAGTATTATAGTAGTTATATTCCTGTACATAGGGGGCAGTATTATAGTAGTTATATTCTTGTACATAGGGGGCAGTATTATAGTAGTTATATTCTTGTACATAGGGGGCAGTATTATAGTAGTTATATTCTTGTACATAGGGGGGCAGTATTATAGTTGTTATATTCTTGTACATAGGAGGCAGTATTATAGTAGTTATATTCTTGTACATAGGAGGCAGTATTATAGTAGTTATATTCTTGTACATAGGAGGCAGTATTATAGTAGTTATATTCCTGTACATAGGGGCAGTATTATAGTAGTTATATTCTTGTACATAGGGGGCAGTATTATAGTAGTTATATTCCTGTACATAGGGGCAGTATTATAGTAGTTATATTCTTCTACATAAGAGGCAGTATTATAGTAGTTATATTCTTGTACATAGGGGGCAGTATTATAGTAGTTATATTCTTGTACATAGGGGGCAGTATTATAGTAGTTATATTCTTGTACATAGGGGGCAGTATTATAATAGTTATATTCTTGTACATAGGGGGCAGTATTATAGTAGGTATATTCTTGTACATAGGAGGCAGTATTATAGTAGTTATATTCTTGTACATAGGAGGCAGTATTATAGTAGTTATATTCTTGTACATAGGAGCAGTATTATAGTAGTTATATTCTTGTACATAGCAGCAGTATTATAGTAGTTATATTCTTGTACATAGGGAGCAGTATTATAGTAGTTATATTCTTGTCCATAGGAGGCAGTATTATAGTAGTTATAGTCTTGTCCATAGGAGGCAGTATTATAGTAGTTATATTCTTGTACATAGGGGCAGTATTATAGTAGTTATATTCTTGTCCATAGGAGGCAGTATTATAGTAGTTATAGTCTTGTACATAGGGGGCAGTATTATAGTAGTTATATTCTTGTACATAGGGGCAGTATTATAGTAGTTATATTCTTGTACATAGGAGCAGTATTATAGTAGTTATATTCTTGTACATAGGAGCAGTATTATAGTAGTTATATTCTTGTACATAGGAGGCAGTATTATAGTAGTTATATTCTTGTACATAGAGGCCAGTATTATAGTAGTTATATTCTTGTACATAGAGGGCAGTATTATAGTAGTTATATTCTTGTACATAGGAGCAGTATTATAGTAGTTATATTCTTGTACATAGGGAGCAGTATTATAGTAGTTATATTCTTGTACATAGGAGCAGTATTATAGTAGTTATATTCTTGTACATAGGGACAGTATTATAGTGGTTATATTCTTGTACATAGGGGGCAGTATTATAGTAGTTATATTCTTGTACATAGGGAGCAGTATTATAGTAGTTATATTCTTGTACATAGGGGGCAGTATTATAGTAGTTATATTCTTGTACATAGGGGGCAGTATTATAGTAGTTATATTCTTGTACATAGGGGCAGTATTATAGTAGTTATATTCTTGTACATAGGGGGTAGTATTATAGTAGTTATATTCTTGTACATAGGGGGCAGTATTATAGTAGTTATATTCTTGTACATAGAGGCAGTATTATAGTAGTTATATTCTTGTACATAGGAGGCAGTATTATAGTAGTTATATTCTTGTACATAGGGGGGCAGTATTATAGTTGTTATATTCTTGTACATAGGAGGCAGTATTATAGTAGTTATATTTTTGTACATAGGGGGCAGTATTCTGTTAGAAAGGAGCAGAGCGTTCCGCTTGCGGTCTGACGCGTTATTCCGGCTCTGCTCACTTTTGCGCTACTGATTTCTGTTGTTTGATTCTCTTAAAGGTACCAAACAGCGAACATTATAGCCGTGCCGGATTCCACGCGTTACAGGCTGAGTGGCGGCCCCCGCTGACTGTATGGGTCCATTGGATTTCACGCTATGCGATTTTTGGACTGGATTTGTGATGGAGGCTCCAACACATAAGTGAATACGGCCTCCTTTGGACCCCATAGATAAGCTCAGGGTCGGCTGGGACATGTAGTTCCTCTGTCTTGTTGGTTCCGTTGATATCTTATGCGGTATGATGAATCCACTCTGCAGTCATGCGGTTTATCCCCCCTGAAATCACATATATGCACGCTGTTCACTGCGCCCACAAGAGGCGGTACAACCTGTATCCATCTGTATTAATATCCTATTTAGTGATCTGACGGTTATTGCTGGAGGTAACCCAACCCCTGTGCTGCCGTTATGGGGACTCCAGAGGCTGCGAATGTTTACCGCATCACTATGGAGATCTTCCCTCCGCATCAAACACTTAACCCCTGATGCACCAGAGGCAGTGAGCATCTCAGCGGAGCAGGTCAGTGCAGCAGCTTCCCATAGACCCCATATATAAGCCTCACACTGCGCCCCCCCCCCCCCCCTCCCCCAGAGGTTATATCAGTGCTGGAGCGTTATAAGAGGAGCGGCTGATATCACATATATGATGTCTCTGGAGGTTATATCAGTGCTGGAGCGTTATAAGAAGAGCTGCTGATATCACATATATGATGTCTGGAGGTTATATTAGTACTGGAGCGTTATAAGAGGAGCGGCTGATATCACATATATGATGTCTCTGGAGGTTATATCAGTACTGGAGTATTAAAAGAAGAGCTGCTGATATCACATATATGATGTCTGGGGGTTATATCAGTACTGGAGCGTTATAAGAGAAGCGCCTGTTATCACATATATGATGTCTGGAGGTTATATCAGTACTGGAGCGTTCTAAGAAGAGCGGCTGATATCACATATATGATGTCTGGGGGTTATATCAGTACTGGAGCGTTATAAGAGGAGCAGCTTATATCACATATATGATGCCTGGGGGTTATATCAGTACTGGAGTGTTATAAGAAGAGCTGCTGATATCACATATATGATGTCTGGGGGTTATATCAGTACTGGAGTGTTATAAGAGGAGCTGCAGATATCAAATATATGATGTCTCTGGAGGTTATATTAGTACTGGAGCGTTATAAGAGGAGCAGCTGATATCACATATATGATGTCTGGGGGTTATATCAGTACTGGAGCGTTATAAGAGGAGCAGCTGATATCACATATATGATGTCTCTGGAGGTTATATCAGTGCTGGGGCGTTATAAGAGGAGCAGCTGATATCACATATATGATGTCTCTGGAGGTTATATCAGTACTGGAGCGTTATAAGAGAAGCGGCTGTTATCACATATATGATGTCTGGAGGTTATATCAGTACTGGAGCGTTATAAGAGGAGCGGCTGATATCACATATATGATGTCTCTGGAGGTTATATCAGTACTGGAGCGTTATAAGAGGAGCAGCTGATATCACATATATGATGTCTCTGGAGGTTATATCATTACTGGAGCGTTATAAGAGGAGCAGCTGATATCACATATATGATGTCTGGGGGTTATTTCAGTGCTGGGGCGTTATAAGAGGAGCCACTGATATCACATATATGATGTCTGGAGGTTATATCAGTACTGGAGCGTTATAAGAGGGGCGGCTGATATCACATATATGATGTCTCTGGGGGTTATATCAGTACTGGAGTGTTATAAGAACAGCAGCTGATATCACATATATGATGTCTCTGGAGATTATATGAGTACTGGAGTGTTAAAAGAGGAGCTGCTGATATCACATATATGATGTCTAGAGGTTATATCAGTACTGGAGCGTTATAAGAGGAGTGGCTGATATCACATATATGATGTCTCTGGGGGTTATATCAGTACTGGAGTGTTAAAAGAGGAGCTTCTAATATCACATATATGATGTCTGGAGGTTATATCAGTACTGGAGCGTTATAAGAGGAGCGGCTGGTATCACATGTATGATGTATCTGGAGGTTAAAAGAGGAGCCGCTGATATCACATATATGATGTCTCTGGGGGTTATATCAGTACTGGAGCGTTATAAGAGGAGTGGCTGATATCACATGTATGATGTCTCTGGGGGTTATTTTAGTGCTGGGGCGTTATAAGAGGAGCCACTGATATCACATATATGATGTCTGGAGGTTATATCCGTACTGGAGCGTTATAAGAGGGGCGGCTGATATCACATATATGATGTCTCTGGGGGTTATATCAGTACTGGAGTGTTATAAGAACAGCAGCTGATATCACATATATGATGTCTCTGGAGATTATATGAGTACTGGAGTGTTAAAAGAGGAGCTGCTGATATCACATATATGATGTCTAGAGGTTATATCAGTACTGGAGCGTTATAAGAGGAGTGGCTGATATCACATATATGATGTCTCTGGGGGTTATATCAGTACTGGAGTGTTAAAAGAGGAGCTTCTAATATCACATATATGATGTCTGAAGGTTATATCAGTACTGGAGCGTTATAAGAGGAGCGGCTGGTATCACATGTATGATGTATCTGGAGGTTAAAAGAGGAGCCGCTGATATCACATATATGATGTCTCTGGGGGTTATATCAGTAGTGGAGTGTTATAAGAACAGCAGCTGATATCACATATATGATGTCTCTGGAGATTATATGAGTACTGGAGTGTTAAAAGAGGAGCTGCTGATATCACATATATGATGTCTAGAGGTTATATCAGTACTGGAGCGTTATAAGAGGAGTGGCTGATATCACATATATGATGTCTCTGGGGGTTATATCAGTACTGGAGTGTTAAAAGGGGAGCTTCTAATATCACATATATGATGTCTGGAGGTTATATCAGTACTGGAGCGTTATAAGAGGAGCGGCGGGTATCACATGTATGATGTATCTGGAGGTTAAAAGAGGAGCCGCTGATATCACATATATGATGTCTGTGGGGGTTATATCAGTACTGGAGTGTTAAAAGAGGAGCTGCTGATATCACATGTATGATGTCTAGAGGTTATATCAGTACTGGAGTGTTAAAAGAGGAGCTGCTGATATCACATATATGATGTCTGCGGGTTATATCAGTACTGGAGCGTTATAAGAGGAGCGGCTGATATCACATGTATGATGTCTCTGGAGGTTAAAAGAGTAGTGGCTGATATCACATATATGATGTCCCTGGAGGTTATATCAGTACTGGAGCGTTATAAGAGGAGTGGCTGATATCACATATATGATGTCTCTGGGGGTTATATTAGTGCTAAAGTGTTGTAAGAGGAGGAGCTGATATCACATATATGATGTCTCTGGAGGTTATATCAGTGCTGGAGCGTTATAAGAGGAGTGGCTGATATCACATATATGATGTCTCTGGGGGTTATATCAGTACTGGAGTGTTATAAGAGAAGCAGCTGATATCACATATATGATGTCTCTGGAGGTTATAGCAGTGCTGGAGCGTTATAAGAGGAGTGGCTGATATCACATATATGTCTCTGATGGTTATATCAGTGCTAGAGTGTTATAGGAGGAGCCGCTGATATCACATATATGTCTCTGGATGTTCTATCAGTGCTGGAGCGTTATAAGAGGAGCTGCTGATATCACATATATGATGCCTCTAGAGATTATATCAGTGCTGGAGCGTTATAAGAGTAGTGGCTGATATCACATATATGATGTCTCTGGAGGTTATATACGTGCTAGAGCGCTGTAAGAGGAGCTGCTGGTATCACATATATGATGTCTCTGGAGATTATATGAGTACTGGAGCGTTATAAGAGGAGTGGCTGATATCACATATATGATGTCTCTAGAGGTTATATCAGTGCTGGAGCGTTATGAGATGTGGCTGATATCACATATATGTCTCTGGAGGTTATATCCGTGCTAGAGCGCTGTAAGAGGAGCTGCTGGTATCACATATATGATGTCTCTGGAGATTATATCAGTACTGGAGCATTATAAGCGTAGTGGCTGACATCACATATATGTCTCTGGATGTTATATCATGCTAGAGTGTTATAGGAGGAGCCGCTGATATCACATATATGTCTCTGGATGTTATATCAGTGCTGGAGCGTTATAAGAGGAGTGGCTGATATCACGTATATGATGTCTCTGGAGGTTATATCAGTGCTGGAGCGTTATAATAGGAGCTGCTGATATCACATATATGATGTCTCTGGAGGTTATATCAGTGCTGGAGTGTTATAAGAGAAGTGGCTGATATCACATATATGTCTCTGGAGGTTATATCAGTGCTGGAGCGTTATAAGAGAGGAGGCTAATATCAGATATACGATGTCTCTGGGGGTTATATCAGTACTGCAGCCATATAAGCGTTGCAGCTGATATCACATATATGTCTCTGGATGTTATATCAGTACTGGAGCGCTATAAGAGGAGTGGCTGATATTGCATATATGATGTCTGTAGAGGTTATATCAGTACTGGAGCGTTATAAGAGGAGCAGCTGTTATCATATATATGATTTCTCTGGGGGTTATATCAGTACTTGAGCGTTATAAGAGCAGCAGCTGATATCATATATGATGTCTTGGGGTTATATCAGTGCTGGAGCGTTATAAGAGGAGAGGCTGATATCACATGTATGTCGCTGGAGGTTATATCAGTGCTGGAGCATTATAAGAGGAGCTGGTGATATCACATATATGATGTCTCTGGAGGTTATATCAGTGCTGGTGTGTTATAAGAGCAGCAGCTGATATCACATATATGATGTCTGGAGGTTATATCGGTGCTGGAGCGTTATAAGAGGGGCCGCTGATATCACATATATGATGTCCGGAGGTTATATCAGTAATGGAGCGTTATAAGAGCAGCAGCTGATATCACATATATGATGTCTGGAGGTTATATCGGTACTGTAGCGTTATAAGAGGGGCGGCTGATATCACATATATGATGTCTCTGGGGGTTATATCAGTACTGGAGTGTTATAAGAACAGCAGCTGATATCACATATATGATGTCTCTGGGGGTTATATCAGTACTGGAGCGTTATAAGAGGGGCGGCTGATATCGCATATATGATGTCTCTGGAGGTTATATCAGTACTGGAGCGTTATAAGAGGAGCTGCTGGTATAAAATATACGATGTCTCTGGGGGTTATATCAGTGCTAAAGTGTTGTAAGAGAAGCAGCTGATATCACATATATGATGTCTCTGGAGGTTATAGCAGTGCTGGAGCGTTATAATAGGAGCTGCTGATATCACATATATGATGTCTCTGGAGGTTATAGCAGTGCTGGAGCGTTATAATAGGAGCTGCTGATATCACATATATGATGTCTCTGGAGGTTATATCAGTGCTGGAGCGTTATAAGAGAGGAGGCTAATATCAGATATACGATGTCTCTGGGGGTTATATCAGTACTGCAGCCATATAAGCGTTGCAGCTGATATCACATATATGTCTCTGGAGGTTATATCAGTACTGGAGCGTTCTAAGAAGAGCGGCTGATATCACATATATGATGTCTGGGGGTTATATCAGTACTGGAGCGTTATAAGAGGAGCGGCTGATATCACATATATGATGTCTCTGGAGGTTATATCATTACTGGAGCGTTATAAGAGGAGCAGCTTATATCACATATATGATGTCTCTGGAGGTTATATCAGTGCTGGAGCGTTATAAGAAGAGCTGCTGATATCACATATATGATGCCTGGGGGTTATATCAGTGCTGGAGCGTTATAAGAAGAGCTGCTGATATCACATATATGATGTCTCTGGGGGTTATATCAGTACTGGAGCGTTATAAGAGGAGCAGCTGATATCACATATATGATGTCTCTAGAGGTTATATCATTACTGGAGCGTTATAAGAGGAGCAGCTGATATCACATATATGATGTCTCTGGGGGTTATATCAGTACTGGAGTGTTATAAGAGGAGCGGCCGATATCACATGTATGATGTCTGGAGGTAATATCAGTACTGGAGCGTTATAAGAGGACCAGCTGATATCACATATATGATGTTTCTGGGGGTTATATCGGGGGGGGGGGGGGGGGGGGAGATTCTGCACTTCCTGTCACTCATCCCATTGATAAACTCTATAGTCAGCAATGGCTGATAACAGGGGGTCAATAGACTGCATTCACCTCCATAGTCAATATCTTTGGTGCTCTCTGTTATCAGGTTTTCTGTACATGGAGATGATTTTGTGTTTCCTCTCTTCTGCAGCTCAGTATGCAGCCGCTCCGCAATGTGACGGTTTAGCGCCCGCGTCCAGATCTCGCCTCCTGCCGAATGCGCGCCATCATGTCCGGTGAGTGTAACAATAACTATCACTCCCATCATCTTTAGAAGTTGTAAAATGTTGTTTACTGATTTGGGGCTCGTTCACACCGACTGGTTTGCGATGCTGCATATTCCGCTCGTGTTTCTTCCCCATGTGATACGCTGACTTATATCAGACAGGCAGATTAATCACGCGGCTTTGTTCTAATTTGGTGCATCGAAGTAATTGGCCTCCCGTGAATATGCAGGAAACCTGCGGCCAAAGAATGGCGCCTTCTGCGCGGAAATACGCGGCGCGCTAATGTGAGCAAAAACCACACAGAACGGCCGAAATATGCAGGGAAGATGCGATGACACAACTGAAGCCGGCGTCCACCCGTCAGCGAGCCGACTCCGTATATATGTCTTCCAACGGCCACAGTTAGGTTATAATCTAACATCATGCCTCACATATTGCACTTCATGCCTCGTGCCTCACATATTGCACTTCATGCCTCGTGCCTCACATATTGCACTTCATGCCGCGCGCCTCACATATTGCACTTCATGCCTTCTGCCTCACATATTGCACTTCCTGCCTCGCGCCTCACATATTACACTTCATGCCTTCCGCCTCACATATTACACTTCATGCGTCACATATTGCACTTCATGCCTTCTGCCTCACATATTGCACTTCATGCCTTCCGCCTCACATATTACACTTCATGCCTCACATATTGCACTTCCTGCCTCGCGCCTCACATATTACACTTCCTGCCTCGCGCCTCACATATTACACTTCCTGCCTCGCGCCTCACATATTACACTTCCTGCCTCGCGCCTCACATATTACACTTCCTGCCTCGTGCCTCACATATTGCACTTCATGCCTCGCGCCTCACATATTGCACTTCATGCCTTCTGCCTCACATATTGCACTTCCTGCCTCGCGCCTCACATATTACACTTCATGCCTTCCGCCTCACATATTACACTTCATGCGTCACATATTGCACTTCATGCCTTCTGCCTCACATATTGCACTTCATGCCTTCCGCCTCACATATTGCACTTCATGCCTCACATATTGCACTTCCTGCCTCGCGCCTCACATATTACACTTCCTGCCTCGCGCCTCACATATTACACTTCCTGCCTCGCGCCTCACATATTACACTTCCTGCCTCGCGCCTCACATATTACACTACATGCCTCACATATTGCACTTCATGCCTTCTGCCTCACATATTGCGCTTCCTACCTCGCGCCTCACATATTACACTTCATGCCTCACATATTGCACGTCCTGCCTCGCGCCTCACATATTGCACTTAATGCATCACATATTACACTTCCTGCCTCGCGCCTCACATATTGCACTTAATGCCTCACATATTGCACTTCATGCCTCGCGCCTCACTTATTGCACTTAATGCCACACATATTGCACTTCATGCCTCACATATTGCACGTGATGCCTTCTGCCTCACATATTGCACTTCCTGCCTCGCGCCTCACATATTACACTACATGCCTCGTGCCTCACATATTGCACTTCATGCCTCACATATTGCACTTCATGCCTTCTGCCTCACATATTGCACTTCCTGCCTCGCGGCTCACATATTACACTTCATGCCTCACATATTGCACTTCATGCCTTCTGCCTCACATATTGCGCTTCATGCCTCGCGCCTCACAGATTGCACTTCCTGCCTTCCGCCTCACATATTACACTTCCTGCCTCGCGCCTCACATATTACACTTCCTGCCTCGCGCCTCACATATTACACTTCCTGCCTCGTGCCTCACATATTACACTTCATGCCACGTGCCTCACATATTGCACTTCATGCCTTTTGCCTCACATATTGCACTTCCTGCCTCGCGCCTCACATATTACACTACATGCCTCGTGCCTCACATATTGCACTTCATGCCTCACATATTGCACTTCATGCCTTCTGCCTCACATATTGCACTTCCTGCCTCGCGCCTCACATATTACACTTCATGCCTCACATATTGCACTTCATGCCTTCTGCCTCACATATTGCGCTTCATGCCTCGCGCCTCACAGATTGCACTTCCTGCCTTCCGCCTCACATATTACACTTCCTGCCTCGCGCCTCACATATTACACTTCCTGCCTCGCGCCTCACATATTACACTTCCTGCCTCGCGCCTCACATATTACACTTCGTGCCTCACATATTGCAATTCATGCCTTCTGCCTCACATATTACACTTCCTGCCTCGTGCCTCACATATTGCACTTCATGCCTTCTGCCTCACATATTACACTTCCTGCCTCGCGCCTCACATATTACACTTCCTGCCTCGCGCCTCACATATTACACTTCCTGCCTCACGCCTCACATATTACACTTCATGCCTCGTGCCTCACATATTGCAATTCATGCCTCGCGCCTCACATATTACACTTCCTGCCACGTGCCTCACATATTGCACTTGATGCCTTCTGCCTCACATATTACACTTCCTGCCTTGCGCCTCACATATTACACTTCCTGCCTCGCGCCTCACATATTACACTTCATGCCTCGTGCCTCGCATATTGCAATTCATGCCTTCCGCCTCACATATTACACTTCCTGCCTCGCGCCTCACATGTTACATTTCATGCCTCACATATTGCACTTCCTGCCTCGCGCCTCACATATTGCACTTAATGCCTCACATATTACACTTCCTGCCTCGCGTCTCACATATTGCACTTAATGCCTCACATATTGCACTTCATACCTCACATATTGCACTTGATGCCTTCTGCCTCACATATTGCACGTGATGCCTTCTGCCTCACATATTGCACTTGCTGCCTCGCGCCTCACATATTACACTACATGCCTCGTGCCTCACATATTGCACTTCATGCCTCACATATTGCGCTTCATGCCGTGCGCCTCACATATTGCACTTCATGCCTCGCGCCTCACATATTACACTTCCTGCCTTCCGCCTCACATATTACGCTTCCTGCCTCGCACCTCACATATTACACTTCCTGCCTCGCGCCTCACATATTACACTTCCTGCCTCGCGCCTCACATATTACACTTCCTGCCTCGCGCCTCACATATTACACTTCCTGCCTCGCGCCTCACATATTACACTTCATGCCTTGTGCCTCACATATTACACTTCATGCCACGTGCCTCACAAATTGCAATTCATGCCTTCTGCCTCACATATTACACTTCCTGCCTCGTGCCTCACATATTGCACTTCCTGCCTTCCGCCTCACATATTACACTTCCTGCCTTCCGCCTCACATATTACACTTCCTGCCTCGCGCCTCACATATTACACTTCCTGCCTCGCGCATCACATATTACACTTCATGCCTCGTGCCTCACATATTGCACCTAATGCCTCACATATTACACTTCCTGCCTCGCGCCTCACATATTGCACTTAATGCCTCACATATTGCACTTCATGCCTCGCGCCTCACTTATTGCACTTAATGCCTCACATATTGCACTTCATGCCTCACATATTACACTTCCTGCCTCGCGCCTCACATATTACACTTCCTGCCTCGCGCATCACATATTACACTTCATGCCTCGTGCCTCACATATTGCACCTAATGCCTCACATATCACACTTCCTGCCTCGCGCCTCACATATTGCACTTAATGCCTCACATATTGCACTTCATGCCTCGCGCCTCACTTATTGCACTTAATGCCTCACATATTGCACTTCATGCCTCACATATTGCACTTCCTACCATCGCGCCTCACATATTGCACTTCCTGCCTCGCGCCTCACATATTACACTACATGCCTCGTGCCTCACATATTGCACTTCATGCCTTCCGCCTCACATATTACACTTCCTGCCTTCCGCCTCACATATTACACTTCCTGCCTCGCGCCTCACATATTACACTTCCTGCCTCGCGCCTCACATATTACACTTCATGCCTCGTGCCTCACATATTGCACCTAATGCCTCACATATTACACTTCCTGCCTCGCGCCTCACATATTGCACCTAATGCCTCACATATTACACTTCCTGCCTTCCGCCTCACATATTACACTTCCTGCCTCGCACCTCACATATTACACTTCCTGCCTCGCGCCTCACATATTACACTTCATGCCTCGTGCCTCACATATTGCACCTAATGCCTCACATATTACACTTCCTGCCTCGCGCCTCACATATTGCACTTAATGCCTCACATATTGCACTTCATGCCTCACATATTGCACTTCATGCCTCACATATTGCACGTGATGCCTTCTGCCTCACATATTGCACTTCCTGCCTCGCGCCTCACATATTACACTACATGCCTCGTGCCTCACATATTGCACTTCATGCCTCACATATTGCACTTCATGCCTTCTGCCTCACATATTGCACTTCCTGCCTCGCGCCTCACATATTACACTTCATGCCTCACATATTGCACTTCATGCCTTCTGCCTCACATATTGCGCTTCATGCCGCGCGCCTCACATATTGCACTTCATGCCTCACATATTGCACTTCATGCCTTCTGCCTCACATATTGCGCTTTATGCCGCGCGCCTCACATATTGCACTTCATGCCTTCCGCCTCACATATTACACTTCCTGCCTCGCGCCTCACATATTACACCTCCTGCCTCGCGCCTCACATATTACACTTCCTGCCTCGCGCCTCACATATTACACTTCCTGCCTCGCGCCTCACATATTACACTTCATGCCTTGTGCCTCACATATTACACTTCATGCCACGTGCCTCACAAATTGCAATTCATGCCTTCTGCCTCACATATTACACTTCCTGCCTCGTGCCTCACATATTGCACTTCCTGCCTTCCGCCTCACATATTACACTTCCTGCCTTCCGCCTCACATATTACACTTCCTGCCTCGCGCCTCACATATTACACTTCCTGCCTCGCGCATCACACATTACACTTCATGCCTCGTGCCTCACATATTGCACCTAATGCCTCACATATTACACTTCCTGCCTCGCGCCTCACATATTGCACTTAATGCCTCACATATTGCACTTCATGCCTCGCGCCTCACTTATTGCACTTAATGCCTCACATATTGCATTTCATGCCTCACATATTGCACTTCCTACCATCGCGCCTCACATATTGCACTTCCTGCCTCGCGCCTCACATTTTACACTACATGCCTCGTGCCTCACATATTGCACTTCATGCCTTCTGCCTCACATATTGCACTTCCTGCCTTCCGCCTCACATATTACACTTCCTGCCTTCCGCCTCACATATTACACTTCCTGCCTCGCGCCTCACAAATTACACTTCCTGCCTCGCGCCTCACATATTACACTTCATGCCTCGTGCCTCACATATTGCACCTAATGCCTCACATATTACACTTCCTGCCTCGCGCCTCACATATTGCACTTAATGCCTCACATATTGCACTTCATGCCTTCTGCCTCACATATTGCACTTCATGCCTTCTGCCTCACATATTGCACCTCCTGCCTCGCGCCTCACATATTACACTTCATGCCTTCCACCTCACATATTACACTTCATGCCTCACATATTGCACTTCATGCCTCACGTATTGCACTTCATGCCTTCTGCCTCACATATTGCACTTCCTGCCTCGCGCCTCACATATTGCACTTCCTGCCTCGCGCCTCACATATTGCACTTCATGCCTCGCGCCTCACAGATTGCACTTCCTGCCTTCCGCCTCACATATTACGCTTCCTGCCTTCCGCCTCACATATTACACTTCCTGCCTCGCGCCTCACAAATTACACTTCCTGCCTCGCGCCTCACAAATTACACTTCCTGCCTCGCGCCTCACATATTACACTTCATGCCTCGTGCCTCACATATTGCACCTAATGCCTCACATATTACACTTCCTGCCTCGCGCCTCACATATTGCACCTAATGCCTCACATATTACACTTCCTGCCTCGCGCCTCACATATTGCACTTAATGCCTCACATATTGCACTTCATGCCTTCTGCCTCACATATTGCACATCATGCCTTCTGCCTCACATATTGCACCTCCTGCCTCGCGCCTCACATATTACACTTCATGCCTTCTACCTCACATATTACACTTCATGCCTCACATATTGCACTTCATGCCTCACGTATTGCACTTCATGCCTTCTGCCTCACATATTGCACTTCCTGCCTCGCGCCTCACATATTGCACTTCCTGCCTCGCGCCTCACATATTGCACTTCATGCCTCGCGCCTCACAGATTGCACTTCCTGCCTTCCGCCTCACATATTACACTTCCTGCCTTCCGCCTCACATATTGCACTTCCTGCCTCGCGCCTCACATATTGCACCTAATGCCTCACATATTACACTTCCTGCCTCGCGCCTCACATATTGCACTTAATGCCTCACATATTTCACTTCATGCCTTCTGCCTCACATATTGCACTTCATGCCTTCTGCCTCACATATTGCACCTCCTGCCTCGCGCCTCACATACTACACTTCATGCCTTCCACCTCACATATTACACTTCATGCCTCACATATTGCACTTCATGCCTCACGTATTGCACTTCCTGCCTCGCGCCTCACATATTGCACTTAATGCCTCACATATTGCACTTCATGCCTCGCGCCTCACATATTGCACTTAATGCCTCACATATTGCACTTAATGCCTCACATATTGCACTTCATGCCTCACATATTGCACTTCCTGCCTCGCACCTCACATATTACACTACATGCCTCGTGCCTCACATATTGCACTTCATGCCTTCTGCCTCACATATTGCACTTCCTGCCTCGCGCCTCACATATTACACTTCATGCCTCACATATTGCACCTCATGCCGCGCGCCTCACATATTGCACTTCATGCCTCGTGCCTCACAGATTGCACTTCCTGCCTTCCGCCTCACAGATTGCACTTCCTGCCTTCCGCCTCACATATTACACTTCCTGCCTCGCGCCTCACATATTACACTTCCTGCCTCGCGCCTCACATATTACACTTCCTGCCTCGCGCCTCACATATTACACTTCCTGCCTCGTGCCTCACATATTACACTTCCTGCCTCGCGCCTCACATATTACACTTCATGCCTCGTGCCTCACATATTGCAATTCATGCCTTCTGCCTCACATATTACACTTCCTGCCTCGCGCCTCACATATTGCACTAAATGCCTCGCGCATCACATATTACACTTCCTGCCTCACATACTACACTTCATGCCTCGTGCCTCACATATTGCAATTCATGCCTTCCGCCTCACATATTACACTTCCTGCCTCGCGCCTCACATGTTACACTTCATGCCTCACATATTGCACTTCCTGCCTCGCGCCTCACATATTGCACTTAATGCCTCACATATTACACTACATGCCTCGTGCCTCACATATTGCACTTCATGCCTTCTGCCTCACATATTGCACTTCCTGCCTCGCGCCTCACATATTGCACTTCCTGCCTCGCGCCTCACATATTGCACTTCATGCCTCGCGCCTCACAGATTGCACTTCCTGCCTTCCGCCTCACATATTACACTTCCTGCCTTCCGCCTCACATATTACACTTCCTGCCTCGCGCCTCACATATTGCACCTAATGCCTCACATATTACACTTCCTGCCTCGCGCCTCACATATTGCACCTAATGCCTCACATATTACAATTCCTGCCTCGCGCCTCACATATTGCACTTAATGCCTCACATATTGCACTTCATGCCTTCTGCCTCACGTATTGCACCTCCTGCCTCGCGCCTCACATATTACACTTCATGCCTTCCACCTCACATATTACACTTCATGCCTCACATATTGCACTTCATGCCTCACATATTGCACTTCCTGCCTCGCGCCTCACATTTTACACTACATGCCTCGTGCCTCACATATTGCACTTCATGCCTTCTGCCTCACATATTGCACTTCCTGCCTCGCGCCTCACAGATTGCACTTCCTGCCTCGCGCCTCACAGATTGCACTTCCTGCCTTCCGCCTCACATATTACACTTCCTGCCTTCCGCCTCACATATTACACTTCCTGCCTCGCGCCTCACATATTACACTTCCTGCCTCGCGCCTCACATATTACACTTCATGCCTCGTGCCTCACATATTGCACCTAATGCCTCACATATTACACTTCCTGCCTCGCGCCTCACATATTGCACTTAATGCCTCACATATTGCACTTCATGCCTTCTGCCTCACATATTGCACTTCATGCCTTCTGCCTCACATATTGCACCTCCTGCCTCGCGCCTCACATATTACACTTCATGCCTTCCACCTCACATATTACACTTCATGCCTCACATATTGCACTTCATGCCTCACGTATTGCACTTCATGCCTTCTGCCTCACATATTGCACTTCCTGCCTCGCGCCTCACATATTGCACTTCCTGCCTCGCGCCTCACATATTGCACTTCATGCCTCGCGCCTCACAGATTGCACTTCCTGCCTTCCGCCTCACATATTACGCTTCCTGCCTTCCGCCTCACATATTACACTTCCTGCCTCGCGCCTCACAAATTACACTTCCTGCCTCGCGCCTCACATATTACACTTCATGCCTCGTGCCTCACATATTGCACCTAATGCCTCACATATTACACTTCCTGCCTCGCGCCTCACATATTGCACCTAATGCCTCACATATTACACTTCCTGCCTCGCGCCTCACATATTGCACTTAATGCCTCACATATTGCACTTCATGCCTTCTGCCTCACATATTGCACATCATGCCTTCTGCCTCACATATTGCACCTCCTGCCTCGCGCCTCACATATTACACTTCATGCCTTCTACCTCACATATTACACTTCATGCCTCACATATTGCACTTCATGCCTCACGTATTGCACTTCATGCCTTCTGCCTCACATATTGCACTTCCTGCCTCGCGCCTCACATATTGCACTTCCTGCCTCGCGCCTCACATATTGCACTTCATGCCTCGCGCCTCACAGATTGCACTTCCTGCCTTCCGCCTCACATATTACACTTCCTGCCTTCCGCCTCACATATTGCACTTCCTGCCTCGCGCCTCACATATTGCACCTAATGCCTCACATATTACACTTCCTGCCTCGCGCCTCACATATTGCACTTAATGCCTCACATATTTCACTTCATGCCTTCTGCCTCACATATTGCACTTCATGCCTTCTGCCTCACATATTGCACCTCCTGCCTCGCGCCTCACATACTACACTTCATGCCTTCCACCTCACATATTACACTTCATGCCTCACATATTGCACTTCATGCCTCACGTATTGCACTTCCTGCCTCGCGCCTCACATATTGCACTTAATGCCTCACATATTGCACTTCATGCCTCGCGCCTCACATATTGCACTTAATGCCTCACATATTGCACTTAATGCCTCACATATTGCACTTCATGCCTCACATATTGCACTTCCTGCCTCGCACCTCACATATTACACTTCATGCCTCACATATTGCGCCTCATGCCGCGCGCCTCACATATTGCACTTCATGCCTCGTGCCTCACAGATTGCACTTCCTGCCTTCCGCCTCACAGATTGCACTTCCTGCCTTCCGCCTCACATATTACACTTCCTGCCTCGCGCCTCACATATTACACTTCCTGCCTCGCGCCTCACATATTACACTTCCTGCCTCGCGCCTCACATATTACACTTCCTGCCTCGTGCCTCACATATTACACTTCCTGCCTCGCGCCTCACATATTACACTTCATGCCTCGTGCCTCACATATTGCAATTCATGCCTTCTGCCTCACATATTACACTTCCTGCCTCGCGCCTCACATATTGCACTAAATGCCTCGCGCATCACATATTACACTTCCTGCCTCACATACTACACTTCATGCCTCGTGCCTCACATATTGCAATTCATGCCTTCCGCCTCACATATTACACTTCCTGCCTCGCGCCTCACATGTTACACTTCATGCCTCACATATTGCACTTCCTGCCTCGCGCCTCACATATTGCACTTAATGCCTCACATATTACACTACATGCCTCGTGCCTCACATATTGCACTTCATGCCTTCTGCCTCACATATTGCACTTCCTGCCTCGCGCCTCACATATTGCACTTCCTGCCTCGCGCCTCACATATTGCACTTCATGCCTCGCGCCTCACAGATTGCACTTCCTGCCTTCCGCCTCACATATTACACTTCCTGCCTTCCGCCTCACATATTACACTTCCTGCCTCGCGCCTCACATATTGCACCTAATGCCTCACATATTACACTTCCTGCCTCGCGCCTCACATATTGCACCTAATGCCTCACATATTACAATTCCTGCCTCGCGCCTCACATATTGCACTTAATGCCTCACATATTGCACTTCATGCCTTCTGCCTCACGTATTGCACTTCATGCCTTCTGCCTCACATATTGCACCTCCTGCCTCGCGCCTCACATATTACACTTCATGCCTTCCACCTCACATATTACACTTCATGCCTCACATATTGCACTTCATGCCTCACATATTGCACTTCCTGCCTCGCGCCTCACATTTTACACTACATGCCTCGTGCCTCACATATTGCACTTCATGCCTTCTGCCTCACATATTGCACTTCCTGCCTCGCGCCTCACATATTGCACTTCCTGCCTCGCGCCTCACAGATTGCACTTCCTGCCTTCCGCCTCACATATTACACTTCATGCCTTCCACCTCACATATTACACTTCATGCCTCACATATTGCACTTCATGCCTCACGTATTGCACTTCATGCCTTCTGCCTCACATATTGCACTTCATGCCTCGCGCCTCACATATTGCACTTCATGCCTCGCGCCTCACAGATTGCACTTCATGCCTCGCGCCTCACAGATTGCACTTCATGCCTCGCGCCTCACAGATTGCACTTCCTGCCTCGTGCCTCACATACTACACTTCATGCCTTCCACCTCACATATTACACTTCATGCCTCACATATTGCACTTCATGCCTCACGTATTGCACTTCATGCCTTCTGCCTCACATATTGCACTTCCTGCCTCGCGCCTCACATATTGCACTTCCTGCCTCGCGCCTCACATATTGCACTTAATGCCTCACATATTGCACTTCATGCCTCGCGCCTCACATATTGCACTTAATGCCTCACATATTGCACTTAATGCCTCACATATTGCACTTCATGCCTCACATATTGCACTTCATGCCTCACATATTGCACTTCATGCCTCACATATTGCACTTCCTGCCTCGCGCCTCACATATTACACTACATGCCTCGTGCCTCACATATTGCACTTCATGCCTTCTGCCTCACATATTGCACTTCCTGCCTCGCGCCTCACATATTACACTTCATGCCTCACATATTGCACTTCATGCCGCGCGCCTCACATATTGCACTTCATGCCTCGCGCCTCACAGATTGCACTTCCTGCCTCCCGCCTCACATATTACACTTCCTGCCTCGCGCCTCACATATTACACTTCCTGCCTCGCGCCTCACATATTACACTTCCTGCCTCGCGCCTCACATATTACACTTCCTGCCTCGCGCCTCACATATTACACTTCCTGCCTCGCGCCTCACATATTACACTTCATGCCTCGTGCCTCACATATTGCAATTCATGCCTTCTGCCTCACATATTACACTTCCTGCCTCGCGCCTCACATATTGCACTAAATGCCTCGCGCATCACATATTACACTTCCTGCCTCACGCCTCACATACTACACTTCATGCCTCGTGCCTCACATATTGCAATTCATGCCTTCCGCCTCACATATTACACTTCCTGCCTCGCGCCCCACATGTTACACTTCATGCCTCACATATTGCACTTCCTGCCTCGCGCCTCACATATTGCACTTAATGTCTCACATATTACGCTTCCTGCCTCGCGCCTCACATATTGCACTTAATGCCTCACATATTGCACTTCATGCCTCGTGCCTCATATATTGCACTTCATGCCTTCCACCTCACATATTACACTTCATGCCTCACATATTGCACTTCATGCCTCACATATTGCACTTCCTGCCTCGCGCCTCACATATTGCACTTCCTGCCTCGCGCCTCACATATTGCACTTCCTGCCTCGCGCCTCACATATTGCACTTCCTGCCTCGCGCCTCACATATTGCACTTCCTGCCTCGCGCCTCACATATTGCACTTCCTGCCTTCCGCCTCACATATTACACTTCCTGCCTTCCGCCTCACATATTACACTTCCTGCCTCGCGCCTCACATATTACACTTCCTGCCTCGCGCCTCACATATTACACTTCCTGCCTCGCGCCTCACATATTACACTTCATGCCTCGTGCCTCACATATTGCACCTAATGCCTCACATATTACACTTCCTGCCTCGCGCCTCACATATTCCACCTAATGCCTCACATATTACACTTGCTGCCTCGCGCCTCACATATTGCACTTAATGCCTCACATATTGCACTTCATGCCTTCTGCCTCACATATTGCACTTCATGCCTTCTGCCTCACATATTGCACCTCCTGCCTCGCGCCTCACATACTACACTTCATGCCTTCCACCTCACATATTACACTTCATGCCTCACATATTGCACTTCATGCCTCACGTATTGCACTTCATGCCTTCTGCCTCACATATTGCACTTCCTGCCTCGCGCCTCACATATTGCACTTCCTGCCTCGCGCCTCACATATTGCACTTAATGCCTCACATATTGCACTTCATGCCGCGCCTCACATATTGCACTTAATGCCTTACATATTGCACTTAATGCCTCACATATTGCACTTCATGCCTCACATATTGCACTTCCTGCCTCGTGCCTCACATATTGCACTTCATGCCTTCTGCCTCACATATTGCACTTCCTGCCTCGCGCCTCACATATTACACTTCATGCCTCACATAGTGCACTTCATGCCGCGCGCCTCACATATTGCACTTCATGCCTCGCGCCTCACAGATTGCACTTCCTGCCTTCCGCCTCACATATTACACTTCCTGCCTCGCGCCTCACATATTACACTTCTTCCTCGCGCCTCACATATTACACTTCCTGCCTCGTGCCTCACATATTACACTTCCTGCCTCGCGCCTCACATATTACACTTCATGCCTCGTGCCTCACATATTGCAATTCATGCCTTCTGCCTCACATATTACACTTCCTGCCTCGCGCCTCACATATTGCATTAAATGCCTCGCGCATCACATATTACACTTCCTGCCTCACATACTACACTTCATGCCTCGTGCCTCACATATTGCAATTCATGCCTTCCGCCTCACATATTACACTTCCTGCCTCGCGCCTCACATGTTACACTTCATGCCTCACATATTGCACTTCCTGCCTCGCGCCTCACATATTGCACTTAATGTCTCACATATTACACTTCCTGCCTCACGCCTCACATATTGCACTTAATGCCTCACATATTGCACTTCATGCCTCGTGCCTCATATATTGCACTTCATGCCTTCTGCCTCACATATTGCACTTCCTGCCTCGCGCCTCACATATTGCACTTCCTGCCTCGCGCCTCACATATTACACTACATGCATCGTGCCTCACATATTGCACTTCATGCCTCACATATTGCACTTCATGCCTTCTGCCTCACATATTGCGCTTCATGCCGTGCGCCTCACATATTGCACTTCATGCCTCGCGCCTCACAGATTGCACTTCCTGCCTTCCGCCTCACATATTACACTTCCTGCCTTCCGCCTCACATATTACACTTCCTGCCTTCCGCCTCACATATTACACTTCCTGCCTCGCGCCTCACATATTACACTTCCTGCCTCGCGCCTCACATATTACACTTCATGCCTCGTGCCTCACATATTGCACCTAATGCCTCACATATTACACTTCCTGCCTCGCGCCTCACATATTGCAATTAATGCCTCACATATTGCACTTCATGCCTTCTGCCTCACATATTGCACTTCATGCCTTCCACCTTACATATTACACTTCATGCCTCATATATTGCACTTCATGCCTCACATATTGCACTTCCTGCCTCGCGCCTCACATATTGCACTTCCTGCCTCGCGCCTCACATATTGCACTTCCTGCCTCGCGCCTCACATATTACACTTCCTGCCTCGTGCCTCACATATTACACTTCATGCCTTCCACCTCACATATTGCACTTCATGCCTCACATATTACACTTCATGTCTCGCACCTCACATATTGCACTTCATGCCTTCTGCCTCACATATTGCACTTCATCCCTCGCGCCTCACATATTGCACTTCATGCCTCACATATTGCACTTCCTGCCTCGCGCCTCACATATTGCACTTCCTGCCTCGCGCCTCACATATTACACTTCCTGCCTCGTGCCTCACATATTACACTTCATGCCTTCCACCTCACATATTGCACTTCATGCCTCACATATTACACTTCATGTCTCGCACCTCACATATTGCACTTCATGCCTCACATATTACACTTCATGTCTCGCACCTCACATATTGCACTTCCTGCCTTCTGCCTCACATATTGCACTTCATCCCTCGCGCCTCACATATTGCACTTCATGCCTCACATATTGCACTTCATGCCTTCTGCCTCACATATGGCACTTCATGCCTCGCGCCTCACATGTTTCACTTCATGCCTTCTGCCTCACATATGGCACTTCCTGCCTCGCGCCTCACATATTTCACTTCATGCCTTACGCCTCACATATTTCACTTCATGCCTTCCGCCACACATATTACACTTCCTGCCTCGCGCCTCACATATTACACTTCCTGCCTCGCGCCTCACATATTACACTTCCTGCCTCGCGCCTCACATATTACACTTCCTGCCTCACATATTGCACTTCCTGCCTCGCGCCTCACATATTACACTTCCTGCCTCGCGCCTCACATATTACACTTCCTGCCTCGCGCCTCACATATTACACTTCCTGCCTCGCGCCTCACATATTACACTTCCTGCCTCGCACCTCACATATTACACTTCATGCCTCGCGCCTCACATATTACACTTCATGCCTCGCGCCTCACATATTGCACTTCCTGCCTCGCGCCTCACACATTACACTTCCTGCCTCGCGACTCACATATTACACTTCCTGCCTCGCGCCTCACATATTACACTTCATGCCTCACATATTGCACTTCATGCCTTGCGCCTCACATATTGCACTTCATGCCTCGCGCCTCACATATTACACTTCATGCCTCACATATTGCACTTCATGCCTCGTGCCTCACAAATTGCACTTCATGCCTTCTGCCTCACATATTGCACTTCATGCCTCGCGCCTCACATATTGCACTTCCTGCCTCACATATTGCACTTCCTGCCTCACATATTGCACTTCATGCCTCCTGCCTCACATATTGCACTTCATGCCTCGCGCCTCACATATTGCACTTCCTACCTCACATATTGCACTTCCTGCCTCACATATTGCACTTCATGCCTCGTGCCTCACATATTGCACTTCATGCCTTCCACCTCACATATTACACTTCATGCCTCACATATTGCACTTCATGCCTTCTGCCTCACATATGGCACTTCATGCCTCGCGACTCACATATTGCACTTCATGCCTCACATATTGCACTTTATGCCTCACATATTACACTTCATGCCTTCTGCCTCACATATGGCACTTCATGCCTCGCGCCTCACATATTGCACTTCATGCTTCGCGCCTCACATATTGCACTTCATGCCTCGCTCCTCACATATTGCACTTCATGCCTCGCGCCTCACATATTGCACTTCATGCCTCGCGCCTCACATATTGCACTTCATGCCTCGCGCCTCACATATTGTACTTCATGCCTCGCGCCTCACATATTGCACTTCATGCCTCGCGCCTCACATATTGCACTTCATGCCTCGTGCCTCACATATTGCACCTAATGCCTCACATATTACACTTCCTGCCTCGCGCCTCACATATTGCAATTAATGCCTCACATATTGCACTTCATGCCTTCTGCCTCACATATTGCACTTCATGCCTTCCACCTTACATATTACACTTCATGCCTCATATATTGCACTTCATGCCTCACATATTGCACTTCCTGCCTCGCGCCTCACATATTGCACTTCCTGCCTCGCGCCTCACATATTGCACTTCCTGCCTCGCGCCTCACATATTACACTTCCTGCCTCGTGCCTCACATATTACACTTCATGCCTTCCACCTCACATATTGCACTTCATGCCTCACATATTACACTTCATGTCTCGCACCTCACATATTGCACTTCATGCCTTCTGCCTCACATATTGCACTTCATCCCTCGCGCCTCACATATTGCACTTCATGCCTCACATATTGCACTTCCTGCCTCGCGCCTCACATATTGCACTTCCTGCCTCGCGCCTCACATATTGCACTTCCTGCCTCGCGCCTCGCATATTACACTTCCTGCCTCGTGCCTCACATATTACACTTCATGCCTTCCACCTCACATATTGCACTTCATGCCTCACATATTACACTTCATGTCTCGCACCTCACATATTGCACTTCATGCCTTCTGCCTCACATATTGCACTTCATCCCTCGCGCCTCACATATTGCACTTCATGCCTCACATATTGCACTTCATGCCTTCTGCCTCACATATGGCACTTCATGCCTCGCGCCTCACATGTTTCACTTCATGCCTTCTGCCTCACATATGGCACTTCCTGCCTCGCGCCTCACATATTTCACTTCATGCCTTACGCCTCACATATTTCACTTCATGCCTTCCGCCACACATATTACACTTCCTGCCTCGCGCCTCACATATTACACTTCCTGCCTCGCGCCTCACATATTACACTTCCTGCCTCGCGCCTCACATATTACACTTCATGCCTCACATATTGCACTTCCTGCCTCGCGCCTCACATATTACACTTCCTGCCTCGCGCCTCACATATTACACTTCCTGCCTCGCGCCTCACATATTACACTTCCTGCCTCGCGCCTCACATATTACACTTCATGCCTCGCGCCTCACATATTGCACTTCCTGCCTCGCGCCTCACACATTACACTTCCTGCCTCGCGACTCACATATTACACTTCCTGCCTCGCGCCTCACATATTACACTTCATGCCTCACATATTGCACTTCATGCCTTGCGCCTCACATATTGCACTTCATGCCTCGCGCCTCACATATTACACTTCATGCCTCACATATTGCACTTCATGCCTCGTGCCTCACAAATTGCACTTCATGCCTTCTGCCTCACATATTGCACTTCCTGCCTCGCGCCTCACATATTGCACTTCCTGCCTCACATATTGCACTTCCTGCCTCACATATTGCACTTCATGCCTCCTGCCTCACATATTGCACTTCATGCCTCGCGCCTCACATATTGCACTTCCTACCTCACATATTGCACTTCCTGCCTCACATATTGCACTTCATGCCTCGTGCCTCACATATTGCACTTCATGCCTTCCACCTCACATATTACACTTCATGCCTCACATATTGCACTTCATGCCTTCTGCCTCACATATGGCACTTCATGCCTCGCGACTCACATATTGCACTTCATGCCGCACATATTGCACTTTATGCCTCACATATTACACTTCATGCCTTCTGCCTCACATATGGCACTTCATGCCTCGCGCCTCACATATTGCACTTCATGCTTCGCGCCTCACATATTGCACTTCATGCCTCGCGCCTCACATATTGCACTTCATGCCTCGCGCCTCACATATTGCACTTCATGCCTCGCGCCTCACATATTGCACTTCATGCCTCGCGCCTCACATATTGCACTTCATGCCTCGCGCCTCACATATTGCACTTCATGCCTCGCGCTTCACATATTGCACTTCATGCCTCGCGCCTCACATATTGCACTTCATGCCTCGCGCCTCACATATTGCACTTCATGCCTCGCGCCTCACATATTGCACTTCATGCCTCGCGCCTCACATATTGCACTTCATGCCTCGCGCTTCACATATTGCACTTCATGCCTCGCGCCTCACATATTTCACTTCATGCCTTCTGCCTCACATATTGCACTTCCTGCCTTCCGCCCCACATATTGCACTTCCTGCCTCGCATATTGAACTTCATGCCTTGCGCCTCACATAATGCACTTCATGCCTCGTGCCTTACATATTACACTTCATGTCTCGCACCTCACATATTGCACTTCCTGCCTTCAGCCTCACATATTGCACTTCATGCCTCGCTCCTCACATACTGCACTACATGCCTCACATATTGCAGTTCATGCCGCGCGCCTCACATATTGCACTTCATGCCTCGTGCCTCACATATTGCACTTCATGCCTCACATATTGCACTTCCTGCCTCGCGCCTCACATATTGCACTTCATGCCTCGTGCCTCACATATTGCACTTCATGCCTCACACATTGCACTTCATGCTTCATGCCTCACATATTGCACTTCATGCCTCGCGCCTCACATATTGCACTTCATGCCTCGCGCCTCACATATTGCACTTCTTTCCTCGTGCCTCACATATTGCACTTCTTGCCTCGCGCCTCACATATTGCACTTCATGCCGCGTGCCTCACGTATTGCACTTCATGCCGCGCGCCTCACGTATTGCACTTCATGCCGCGCGCCTCACGTATTGCACTTCATGCCGCGCGCCTCACGTGTTGCACTTCATGCCTCGCCCCTAACATATTGCGCTTCATGCTTGCTCCTCACACATTGCACTTCATGCCTCGTGCCTCACATATTGCACTTCGTGCCTCGTGCCTTACATATTGCACTTCATGCCTCGCTCCTCACTTATTGCACTTCATGCCTCGCTCCTCACATATTGCACTTCGTGCCTCGTGCCTTACATATTGCACTTCATGCCTCGCTCCTCACGTATTGCACTTCATGCCTCGCCCCTTACATATTGCGCTTCATGCCGCGTACCTCACTCACCAGTTTCTACATGAGAAATAATCTGTACTGTCCATTAGAACTGATATATTCTGGCTGGGGCCCCGAGCACTGAGGGGCCCCGACTGTCTAGCTCAGAATTACAGTTATGATATTTATAGGTCACATTGGAAGAGAAAACTGCTACAATGTAACAACCGTTTGGTCTTTAATAATAATAATAAACTTTATTTGTATAGCGCCACCATATCCCGCAGCGCTTACATAGACGGGGGAATACAGAAAGACAAAAGTACAAACATTACAGAACCACGGTTACATAGTAATCAGCTGATGGAAACAATCGGGGTGCGGGTCCTGCTCCAACGAGCTTACATACTACAAGTAATGGGGGGTACAGGAGGTAAAGGGGCTGGAGATGTGCACAGTATGGTGGGGTGGAGATGTGCACCGTATGGCGAGGTGGAGATGTGCGCGGTATGGGGAGGTGGAGAGTGAGGGGTGATATACACATAGACAATGGTCAGACATTTAGCCGTGTGACGGCAGAATCGTTATGACTGCAGAAGCGGTTTATGACGGCTAGCAGGGATTGCAGTCAGTAGGTCAGGGAGCATGTTATCAGGGGGGTACAGAGGGGTTTGTTTAGGGAATGCGGTATGCCCGCCTGAAGAGGTGCGTTTTTAGAGCACGCCTGAAGTTCTGCGAGTCCTGGATTGCTCGGGTAGCCTTTGGTAGTGCGTTCCAGAGGACCGGTGCTGCTCTGGAGAAGTCTTGGAGGCGGGAATGAGAAGTTCGAATTAAAGGGGCGCTCAGTCTGGTTTCGTTAGCAGAGCGGAGAGCCCGGGCTGGGTGATGGATTGAGATGAGGGATACAATGTAGGGGGCGCTGCGCTGTGGATGAGGGCTACAATATAGGGGGGCGCTGCGCTGTGGATGAGGGATACAATATAGGGGGGCGCTGTGCTGTGGATGAGGGATACAATATAGGGGGGCGCTGCGCTGTGGATGAGGGATACAATATAGGGGGGCGCTGCGCTGTGGATGAGGGATACAATATAGGGGGGCGCTGCACTGTGAAGGGCTTTATGGATGAAGGTAGCGAGTTTAAATTGAATTCTGTATGTAACGGGCAGCCAGTGCAGTGACTGGCACAGGGCAGAGGCGTCCGAGTAGCGGCTGGACAGGAAGATGAGCCTTGCTGCCGCATTCAGGATGGATTGGAGGGGGTAGAGTCTGGTGCGGGGGGCCGATCAGCAACGAGATGTAATAATCGAGCCGGGAGTGGATGAGGGCGACAGTGAGCGTTTTTAGCGTGTCCACAGTGAGAAAAGAGCGGATTCTTGCGATGTTCTTGAGGTACAGCTGACATGTTCGGGCCAGAGATTGGATGTAGGGGGCAAAAGAGAGATCAGAATCAAGTATGACCCCAAGGCAGCGGGCATGCTGGGAGTTATGGTGCCACACACTGAGATGGAGATGTCAGGAGGAGGTCGGTTAGTGGAGGGTGGAAATACCAGCAGGTCTTTATGAGTCTTAATGAGCCCTTTGTATCTTTGCAGGTCCTCCCCACCAGGAGCGCCACTTATCCTGGCTGGTTATATTGGGGGTCCTGGCAGGGACTTGTGCAGGGGACTCCTGTCCATGTGTCGTCCTGGAGGAAGATGCGGATTGGTCACTGCTGACGTCCGATCGCTGCTGTGTCAACCTCACCCTTTCTGTAAGCCTCTTGGAGTGGAGCCTCTTCAGCGCCCTCCGCAGCGTGCGGGTCCTTGATCTCTCCAATTCTGGAATCCAGGAGATGACGGACTCCGAGGGGGGAAGAAACCAAACGCTCATCGAGATCCTTTACCTGGACCACAACCACCTGAAGGAGCTTCCTGAGGGCTTCTTGAGCAGCGCGCCCAACCTGAGGGTTCTTCACCTGGAGTTCAACGAGCTGCAACACCTTCCTCCCAGCTTCCTACAAGCGTCCGACCTCATCCAGGAGCTTCACCTGAGCTACAACCACCTGACCTCCTTCCCCGTGCGCCTCCTGAGACCCACGCTCGCCACCTTCGGCTTCCTCAACAACAGTCTGGACTGTGCATGCGCCCTCTACGACCAACTGGAGCCCATGTTTCACGCCAATGACACCCGCCTCCTGCTGGATGATGTCGTCTGCGCTTCTCCCAAAGACACTAAAGGGCAGAAAATCCTAGAGATCCCGAGAGCGTCCGTCTGCCGGTCGCACAGCTTGACCGTAGCCTTAATCTGCATCCCGCTGGTGGTGCTGGCGCTGCTTCTGTGCTGGTACGTCTGCTGCCGGAGACAGAAAGGAGCTTACGGCAACCCGAGGCGCGAGTGCAGCCTGGTCACTGTGGAGCGCAACGGAGCCGGGAATATGGGAGAATATCACCACTATGAACCCCGACACAACTTCCAAAAAGACCGCCGGGAACAAGACCTCCATCAGTTCAAGGACCCCATCCTCCTGAGGCCATCTGCTGACCTTCTGGGAAGCAACCGCGACCTCTACGAGGAGGTGGAGATCCAACCAGGGACCTCCGCCGACTCCCTGGTGAACAGTGGTGGCCAGGAGGGTCAGGAGGCGGCGGGTCTGATGTTGGCTGTAGAGGAGGAAGAAGAAGAAGGAGAGGAGGAGCTGAAGCTGGATGAAGCAGAAGTGGAAACCGTCAGCGTGACGGAGGTCATGAAGGACTCGAGTGACCGAGAGAAGCTTTACCTGAACCAGACAACCGACTATTACAGTCTGGTGCCAGAAATTGAGTTGGAAGACTCTGACCACTGCGAGTACGAGAGCGTCGACCTCTCCTGAGGGACCCCCAGCTAGAAGACCACTGGACTAATTGTAGCGACCAACAACGGTCAGAAAGTGCTGAACCTGGACTGCCTCTATTATATTACCGTGACCGGCGGCTGATAATACACTGACCGCGGGCTAATAATACCCTGACCGCGGGCTGATAATACCCTGACCGCGGGCTGATAATACCCTGACTGGCGGCTGATAATACACTGACCACGGGCTGATAATACCCTGACCGTGGGCTGATAATACCCTGACCGTGGGCTGATAATACACTGACCGCGGGCTGACAATACACTGACCACGGGCTGATAATACACTGACCGGCGGCTGATAATACACTGACCGGCGGCTGATAATACACTGACCAGGGGCTAATAATACCCTGACCGCGGGCTGACAATACACTGACCGCGGGCTGACAATACACTGACCGGGGGCTGATAATACACTGACCGCGGGCTAATAATACACTGACCGCGGGCTAATAATACCCTGACCGCGGGCTGACAATACACTGACCGCGGGCTGACAATACACTGACCGCGGGCTGACAATACACTGACCGCGGGCTGACAATACACTGACCGGCGGCTGATAATACCCTGACCGCGGGCTGACAATACACTGACCGGCGGCTGATAATACCCTGACCGGCGGCTGATAATACCCTGACCGGCGGCTGATAATACCCTGACCGGCGGCTGATAATACCCTGACCGGCGGCTGATAATACCCTGACCGGCGGCTGATAATACCCTGACCGGCGGCTGATAATACCCTGACCGGCGGCTGATAATACCCTGACCGCGGGCTGATAATACCCTGACCGCGGGCTGATAATACCCTGACCGCGGGCTGATAATACCCTGACCGCGGGCTGATAATACCCTGACCGCGGGCTGATAATACCCTGACCGCGGGCTGACAATACCCTGACCGCGGGCTGACCGTACCCTGACCGGGGGCTGACCGTACACTGACCGCGGGCTGATCGTACACTGACCGCGGGCTGATCGTACACTGACCGCGGGCTGATCGTACACTGGCCGCGGGCTGATCGTGCACTGGCCGCGGGCTGATAATACACTGACCGCGGGCTGACCGTACCCTGACCGGGGGCTGACCGTACCCTGGCCGCGGGCTGACCGTACCCTGGCCGCGGGCTGACCGTACCCTGGCCGCGGGCTGACCGTACCCTGGCCGCGGGCTGACCGTACCCTGGCCGCGGGCTGACACTATCCTGACTGGGGGGGGGGGGGGCTGATAATACACTGACGGGGAGGGGGGGGGCTGATAATACAGACTGCTACATGTTACCTGCACTGATACATTGTAGCAAACTACCAGGACAGGAGATGTGGCTACTGATGTCTTCACCTCACAGACGATGTTCTGCCCTGATACACTGTAACAAACCCTCCGCTGCGAAAAGTCTTCGGATGAGTCTTCAGCCTCAGGATGTAAACAAGAATATTTTCATTCACTGACAGCTAGCAGAGAGCTTGTACATGGTTGTATGATTGGGTCCTGCTAGGCATGTAAACCGTGCAATCTGCCAGGTGTGAGAAGACGGGCCCCGCTACCATCCTGTCCTGGGGCCCAGAAGCTCCGCCTCTGATGTCGCATGTAGCTGGGTGTCTCCATCATGGATGTACAGAATTCGCTGCGCTCAGGAATGTGTGGCTGGCGCCAGCCATTGTGCCGCCGCCGCCCGGGAAGAGGCTTCCTGAGTGTATGTCATTTCCTTCCTCGCGCCTCCGTGCAGCGTGACGGTCTGATCAGCGGCGCAGAGATGGCGTTCAGTACGGAGTGTGCGGATCTATGGACCTCCAGTCACACCCAAAGCTCGCAGAGTCGCTTCGGAACGGGTCCTTGGCTCGGCTCTGCCCATAACTGCCAGCTGGGCTCCTCCAGCAGAATTGTGAATGCAGCTCTGGATGTGACTGGAGCACAAAACATGATGTAACTCCGGATTAGTGCAAGACGATCAAAGCCAAGGACTCGCAGGCCACTGGGCGCCGCAGAGACCCCCTTTATGTAGACGCCATTGTGCGATTGTCCGCCGCGCTGATGATGGCTGTATGTTATATGTAAATATATTATCGTGCGTGTATCCTCTACGGCGTGAATAAAGCTGCGTTATCAGACGTGACGCCCGCTAAATGATCAGATGGACCCGCCCCAATAACTGACAATTATAGTACAGGCCCCCCCAGAGCTGCTGATTATAATAGACCCCCCCCCCCCTCCCCCCAGTAACTGACAATTATAGTACAGGTCCCCCCAGAGCTGCTGATTATAATAGACCCCCCCCTCCCCCCGGTAACTGACAATTATAGTACAGGTCCCCCCAGAGCTGCTGAGTATAATAGACCCCCCCCCCCCTCCCCGGTAACTGACAATTATAGTACAGGCCCCCCAGAGCTGCTGATTATAATAGACACCACCCCCCCTCCCCGGTAACTGACAATTATAGTACAGGCCCCCCAGAGCTGCTGATTATAATAGACACCACCCCCCTCCCCGGTAACTGACAATTATAGTACAGGCCCCCCAGAGCTGCTGATTATAATAGACACCACCCCCCCCCTCCCCCCGGTAACTGACAATTATAGTACAGGCCCCCCATAGCTGCTGATTATAATAGACACCCCCCCCCCCTCCCCGGTAACTGACAATTATAGTACTGGCCCCCCCAGAGCTGCTGATTATAATAGACCCCCCCCCCTCCTGCCCGATAACTGACAATTATAGTACAGGCCCCCCATAGCTGCTGATTATAATAGACACCCCCCCTCCCCCCCGGTAACTGACAATTATAGTACAGGCCCCCCATAGCTGCTGATTATAATAGACACCCCCCCCCCCCCCCTCCCCGGTAACTGACAATTATAGTACAGGCCCCCCATAGCTGCTGAGTATAATAGGGAAGCAGCGGCTCTGCAGGCTCCTCTGGTTGTCTCTCGGCTTTCCACAGGCCCTGAATGGTGTGTGATTTGCGCCATTCCCCAGTGTTACACTTTCCCTGTTTCCTCTCTGCTCGTGTCATTCTACACTGCATCTCTTGCATTCGCTTCATGCACCAGGAGGCTCAGACGCATCGCGGCGGTTGGTGGCGTCTCCGGGTCTCCTCTGATTCTTCCAGGAGGAGAACTTGTTGTCATCACTGAAAAAAGATGCGAAGAGGAAATACTTTTTCTGGGCGTCTCCACAAATGGCGGGACACGAGCGGCGCATCCCTTCCTCTTCCTGTTCGCTCCGTGCCACTCACATTCAAGGGTTAATTTCTGGATAAAATGTGGGTGACAACTCCAGTGACTGTGGAAATAAGCGCCCTGCGGGTTGTCACCGCGCTTTACCTGCCATATTAGCAGCGAGGCTGGTGGCGCCCCCTGCAGTCTCCATATTGATTTTCACCCAACTTTCCCAGAAGCAGATAGTAATCCCTGCACGGGTTTGTTCTTGCAGATTTGTTTTCCGTGCAGCGTTGGGATGAGCGCCCCCTCGGGGTCATCGGCCGCCGCTGTACTGCGGTCCCCCGTGAGGACCAGGGGGCTGCAGGTGTTTGGGCATCAGCGGATAGATCACATTTCAGCCGAGCTGCACTCAATGGCCGACATTCATGGCGGAGGGGCTGGCGGGCCGCACACAAGGCGCCCTTGTTCCCCGGGACATTAACTCAAACAAAAAGTGCCAAGTGACGAGTACAGGTGGCACAGAAGTACCCGCAATCCCGTGCCCGCCACCCTGGCCGCAAAACGCCAGATGTAGGACCGCAGAAAACAGTCATGCCGCAGCCATTGTTCACACTGCGCTCCTGAGCCGTGTATCTAAGCCCATGATGTGTAATATGGTGTCCGGCCCAGTGTATCTAACCCCCCCTGTGTGATACTGTCTGCTGAGCTGTGTATCTAATCCTATCCTGTGTGATACTGTCTGCTGAGCTCCTGTATCTAATCCTATCCCGTGTGATACTGTCTGCTGAGCCATGTATCTAATCCTATCCTGTGTGATACTGTC
Organism: Eleutherodactylus coqui; assembly: GCA_035609135.1. NCBI lineage: Eukaryota > Metazoa > Chordata > Amphibia > Anura > Eleutherodactylidae > Eleutherodactylus > Eleutherodactylus coqui. The sequence continues at coordinate 42,370 of JAYJKI010000689.1, read as the reverse complement.
TGCTGAGCTGTGTATCTAATCCTATCCTCTGTGATACTGTCTGCTGTATCTAATCCTCTCCTGTGTGATACTGTCTGCTGAGCCGTGTATCTAATCCTATCCTGTGTGATACTGTCTGCTGAGCCGTGTATCTAATCCTATCCTGTGTGATACTGTCTGCTGAGTCGTGTATCTAATCCTATCCTGTGTGATACTGTCTGCTGAGTCGTGTATCTAATCCTATCCTGTGTGATACTGTCTGCTGAGCTGTGTATCTAATCCTATCCTGTGTGATACTGTCTGTTGAGCCGTGTATCTAATCCTCTCCTGTGTGATACTGTCTGCTGGGCCGTGTATCTAATCCTATTCTGTGTGATACTGTCTGCTGAGCCGTGTATCTAATCCTATCCTGTGTGATACTGTCTGCTGAGTCGTGTATCTAATCCTATCCTGTGTGATACTGTCTGCTGAGTCGTGTATCTAATCCTATCCTGTGTGATACTGTCTGCTGAGCTGTGTATCTAATCCTATCCTGTGTGATACTGTCTGTTGAGCCGTGTATCTAATCCTCTCCTGTGTGATACTGTCTGCTGGGCCGTGTATCTAATCCTATTCTGTGTGATATTGTCTGCTGAGCTGTGTATCTAATCCTATCCTGTGTGATACTGTCTGCTGAGCCATGTATCTAATCCTATCCTGTGTGATACTGTCTGCTGAGCTGCTGTATCTAATCCTATCCTGTGTGATACTGTCTGCTGAGCTGTGTATCTAATCCTCTCCTGTGTGATACTGTCTGCAGAGCAATGTATCTAATCCTCTTCTGTGTGATACTGTCTGCTGAGCCGTGTATCTAGCCCTATCCCATGTGATACTGTCTGCTGAGCCGTGTATCTAATCCTATCCTGTGTGATACTGTCTGCTGAGCCGTGTATCTAATCCTCTCCTGTGTGATACTGTCTGCAGAGCAATGTATCTAATCCTCTCCTGTGTGATACTGTCTGTAGAGCCATGTATCTAATCCTCTTCTGTGTGATACTGTCTGCTGAGCCGTGTATCTAGCCCTATCCCATGTGATGCTGTCTGCTGAGCCGTGTATCTAATCCTCTCCTGTGTGATACTGTCTGCTGAGCTGTGTATCTAATCGTACCCTGTGTGATACTGTCTGTTGAGCCGTGTATCTGATCCTCTCCTGTGTGATACTGTCTGCAGAGCCATGTATCTAATCCTCTTCTGTGTGATACTGTCTGCTGAGCCGTGTATCTAACCCTATCCCATGTGATACTGTGTGCTAAGCCGTGTATCTAACCCTATCCCATGTGATACTGTGTGCTGAGCCTTGTATCTAATCGTATTATGTATGATACTGTCTGCTGAGCTGTGTATCTAATCCTATTATGTATGATACTGTCTGCTGAGCCGTGTATCTAACCCTATCCCATGTGATACTGTCTGCTGAGTCGTGTATCTAACCCTATCCCATGTGATACTGTGTGCTGAGCCGTGTATCTAATCCTATCCTGTGTGATACTGTGTGCTGAGCCGTGTATCTAACCCTATCCCATGCGATACTGTCTGCTGAGCCTTGTATCTAATCCTATTCTGTGTGATACCATCTGCTGAGCCGTGTATCTAATCCTATCCTGTGTGATACTGTCTGCTGAGCCGTGTATCTAAGCCTATTCCATGTGATACTGTCTGCTGAGCCGTGTATCTAAGCCTATTCCATGTGATACTGTCTGCTGAGCCGTGTATCTAACCCTATCTCATGTGATACTGTGTGCTAAGCCGTGTATCTAACCCTATCCCATGTGATACTGTGTGCTAAGCCGTGTATCTAACCCTATCCCATGTGATACTGTGTGCTGAGCCTTGTATCTAATCCTATTATGTATGATACTGTCTGCTGAGCCGTGTATCTAACCCTATCCCATGTGATACAGTCTGCTGAGCCGTGTATCTAACCCTATACTATGTGATACTGTCTGCTGAGCCGTGTATCTAACCCTATCCCATGTGATGCTGTCTGCTGAGCCGTATATCTAACCCTATCCCATGTGATACTGTCTGCTGAGTCGTGTATCTAACCCTATCCCATGTGATACTGTGTGCTGAGCCGTGTATCTAATCCTATCCTGTGTGATACTGTGTGCTGAGCCGTGTATCTAATCCTATCATGTGTGATACTGTGTGCTGAGCCTTGTATCTAATCCTATTATGTATGATACTGTGTGCTGAGCCGTGTATCTAAGCCTATTATGTATGATACTGTCTGCTAAGCTGCTGTATCTAATCCTATCCCATATGATACTGTGTGCTGAGCCGTGTATCTAATCCTATCCTGTGTGATACTGTGTGCTGAGCCGTGTATCTAATCCTATCATGTGTGATACTGTGTGCTGAGCCTTGTATCTAATCCTATTATGTATGATACTGTGTGCTGAGCCGTGTATCTAAGCCTATTATGTATGATACTGTGTGCTGAGCCGTGTATCTAAGCCTATTATGTATGATACTGTGTGCTGAGCCGTGTATCTAACCCTATCCCATGTGATACTGTGTGCTGAGCCGTGTATCTAAGCCTATAGTGTATACCAGGCTGTGACCATTGGGGTGATGACCCTCATACGCCCTCGTTTCCCCGAATCACATTTTGATGAGCTTCATTAAGGATTCGGTAAAATCTTATTTTCAGGATGATTCGATGAAGAATCCTCAGATACAAATGAAGCCGAGCCTGCGGTCACATGATACATCATAGGACCTCCAGCCATCCCCACAATGAGAGGGTCCTTGTGGCAGAACTCACAGCCCGGGGGGCTTTCCCTGTTGGGAAGTCATCCAGTGGCCGCCATCACACCTCACCGCGGTCCTGCGGGACCTTTTTCTATATTTCTATGGAATAAATATCATTTTAGTCATTAAGAGCAAAAGTTCATTTACAGGAAATAATTTTTGAGAAAAAAAGTCCTCACCCAGTGACCATGTCTGTCCGCTGCTGCTGATGTAGTGGATAGTGCTGCCACCTAGTGACAGATGTCAGATTCTCAGTATATAACATAGTGTGTAAGGGGGGTAAAGACACTTATACCTCCAGCCCGCCTGCTGCCCCCCGATGGTCATCCAGAGGAAGGAGAAACCCCAATGAGAGAGAAGCCAAGTGTCCTCATTTAGGGGGAAAACTGCCTCCCCCCCTCCATTCTGGTAATGGGAATAATCCCCGGATCGCCGACCCTCCTGAGTGATCAGTGATACAACATGTAACAAGACAGACGGACAGAACCGCTTATATCGTATCACCAGCACCGCGTCCTCCGGAGAGAGGGCCACAGTCTCACTGCTCTTACAGTGAAGATATAGATGGATAGATAGGAGATAGATATAGACACTCCTTACCAGTAATATCCCCTCCTAGAGGGCGTATATAAATATGATACGGGCCGGCATGGAGGCTCTAGTACCCTGTTGTACCGCCTCTAGCTTGGATACAAGATGTGATACAGGCGGGCATAGAGGCTCTAGTACCCTGTTGTACCGCCTCTAGCTTGGATGCAAGATGTGATACAGGCGGGCATGGAGGTATACAGGTTCTGTGTGGTATCCTCCACATATCCTCCTCCTTTGCTGTAACTGAGCCTCTAGATTGTGTTCATTTGTAGGCTGTGTAAGTTGGAGTCCCAGATGGTCCCATACATGTTCTATTGATGAGAAGTCATAGAATCCTAGACTGGTAGAGTTGACCGTCAGGCTCACAGGACTGTAAGGCCTTAGTCAGACGGGCGTTTTTAGCCGCGATTTGCGCATGCGTCCGGCGATTTTATAAAACCATTGCTTTGCAATGGTATCGGACACATGAGCGCTTTTTATGCGCTCGTCCGATAAATTATAGAACAGAAATCGCAGATCGCACCTATCTGCGATTCCTGTTCTCTTCTGTATATGCGCTCAATGGGGCCCGCGGCAGCAGCGCCGACCCCATTGAGAACATATAGAAGACAAATCATTCTTCTCTGCCACAGCTGTAACAGCTGTGACAGAGAAGAACGATGTTTGCCCATTGAATTCAATGGAGCGGCAATACAGCCGCTCCATTGAAAGCAATGGGCTGCCGGCGTGCGCGGGGTGAATTGTCGGGAAGGGGTTAAATATATAAGCCCTTCCCTGCAATTCATCCTAAAATGTGTTAAAATAAAAAAAAATAGTATACTCACCTTTCCGCTGCAGCCGGAGTCCAGCCGCGGCCGCTGTCAGTTCTCCTGAACTGCTTCTCGGCACTATCAGCCGGCGGGGCTTTAAAATCCCCGCCTGCTGAATGATCTGCCTCTGATTGGTCACAGCCCTGACCAATCAGAGGCCGGTTTCACTCACACACCCATTCATGAATTCATGAATGGGTGAGTGACTGCTGCCTCTCAGCGCTGAGCCAATCAGGGGCAGGTCTGACTCACATCCATTCATGAATTCATGAATGGGTGTGAGTGAGACATGCCTCTGATTGGCTCAGCGCTGAGCCAATCAGGGGGCAGGTCTGACTCACACCCCCTTCACACCCACTGCAGGACGGCCGCGCGGAGCTCCGGCTGCCGGGAGAAGGTGAGTACATATATATTTTTTATTTTTACACATTTTAGGATGAATTGCAGGGAAGGGCTTATATATTTAAGCCCTTCCCGACAATTCATCCCGGGCTCGCCCGCAGCGCATTGCTTTCAATGGAGACGGCTGTATTGCCGTCTCCATTGAATGCAATGCGCTGGACAGCTCCGGCCCGTTTCTAATGAAACGCGGCTAGGAGCAGATTTTCGGGCGATTTGCGGGCGACTTGCGCGCACCGGTCACGCGATTTGCGGATGCGCATCCGTCATGCGATCCGCAAATCGCGCGAAAAAACGCCCGTCTGACTAAGGCCTAAAAATGCCATGCAGGAAAAAGGTGTAATCCACTGAGGCAGGCCGTGTGCAGCCGCTCCGCCCCTGGTCAGAGATGGGTACACCTGGCAACTTTAAATATGACTAAATAAAAGAAGATTACAAATTTTACTCAGCAAGCAGCCTGGATGACACTTTTTTCCTGCATGGAGTTTTTTGCTGTTTAAAGCCTGGACCGGGGGCCGGTGAACCCGCCGGAGCAAGCAGTGGATCGTGAGATATATGAAGTGAGCCAGCTGACAGCGCAGCACACCATATTCAAGTGTTGCTCACAGGACTGCAGTTTCCTGGATCCACCTTTTTCCTTTTTTTGAAGATAGGGACAACATTTGCCCTTTTCTAATCTTCTGGGACTGCTCCTGTTCTCCAGGAATTTTCACAGATTATGGCAAGTGGCTCAGCAATCACCTCCGCTGCTTCCTTTAGTATTCTAGTGCAGTGGCCCAAAGTGAGCGTGCCTCCCCCCCCCCCCCCCCCCATAACATTATATGCTTGTCTCATGCAGTTTTATTGTCAGTGTCTTCTATGTAGTATGCATTTGAGATGTGTATTGCACCTTTACAGCACTGAATGGGTTAATATCTGAGTTATGTCTGAGAAATGTATCATGTTGTATGTCATGTGACTATGTTTTATAGATGTATTGGTAAGGATGCTATGTTAATCAGTCTGAATCAGCCTAAGAGAGTTGCTGTTGGAGTTTGCAAGTGAGTGAACCCCACAGACACGGGTCGGTCTGTGCGTGGAGAATGGAAGAAGCTGAACAATGCCCTTCAGCTTGGCCTGGGCTTACTTTACCCAGGATGTGCCTGTGTTACCATTAATGCACTGATAGAAGGAGAGCGCCTGAAGCGTGAGTGTTGACCGGTAGAGCGCAGGAGAGATAGAAAGTCACCGGTAGTGGAATCGCATAGCTAACTGAGACTGTGGATTGTCTGGATTACCCCGAGAGTCCTCCCTGTTACACCACCTTCAAGTGTAATTTGTGCTGAACTACTGTTATATTGATGAAGTTACCGACCGTTCCCGGTTTTGTTCAGAAAGTTATCCGTGTGTGTGGACTATTTATTACAACTTCAGGATTCACTACAGAGGACGGAACACGGAACAGTGGCATCACGAGTGACAACGAACTTTAAGGTAACCATTAGTTACCCACTCCCTGTGACCTCCCCCAGCAATAACGTGGACGAATTCCGAGCTACCCCCAGGGAGGAGATGGTCAAGCCACCATCACAGAAACCCTTATCTTACCCACCATCTCCTCAGCTGTAGGCCTGCTCCTTGTATGCTGCAGGGCGGGCCTTATTTGGCGTCACGAACAGGATGATTCCTCTGCACCGTTACCTGTACAGCTACGGGGACCCTCATATATCTCTGTACAGCTGTGGGGCCCCCAATATACTCCTGTATAGCTGAGGGGCCCCCAATATACTCCTGTATAGGTGAGGGGCCCTTTATATATCACCAAGGTAACTTGGACGGGTCCCGAGCTACCCCCAGGGAGGAGATGGTAGAGCCACCGTGACAGAAATCCTTATCTTTCCCGCCATCCCCTTAGGTGTGGGCCCACTCCTTGGACGCTGCAGTAGGATATAATTCATCTGGACCTTGAGACTTGGGTTCATGTAAGTTAGCTATGTATTCCCTCACCATCTCTCTGCTTACAGATAGCCTGCATTCTTTTATTCCCCCAATAGCACAGGGAAGATCAGCTGATGTTCCATCTACTTTCTGAGGGAAAACAGAAACAAAATAGGAATTTAAAAGTTCGTCCTTCTCAGCATCATTCTTAATCAATTCACCATTTTCATCCTGTAAGCATCCAATAGCATCTTGGACTTTTATTTTGCCCCAAATTCTTTTTTATTGCTTTTGGCCTCTTACAAGCCTCAATTCATTATCAGCTTTAGCTTTTCTGACACTTTCCCTACAGTTTCTGCAGACCGAGTGGCACTGAAGTGTAAGAATGTTGTGGGGGCTTCCTGTGACCCCCTTGTGTGTGTAGCCAAGCATTATCCTGCTGCCTCTTGGAAGCCACCATGAGAGGAACACATGTGGCTGCGGGATGTCCTGAACATATCGCTGAGCTCTCATTGTCCCTCGTACCACTACTGTCGTATGCGATGGACCCCCAGATCATCACACCAGCAGGGGGCAGGTTTGAGGTGCTCACCCAGAGGTCTTGAGACACAAACACAGCCGTCTTCAGCGCCAAAACTAAACCTAGATTAATTGCTGAAGACAACCAAGCTCCCCACCGTAGCGTCCAGTTTTATCGTTCACGACATCCCTGCAAACGGAGGTGACGGTGGGGGTCAGAGGCCGAACATGTAATGGGGGCTGTAAGTCTAAATGTCCTTCAGCCAAGCGCATGGAAATGGTTCAGACAGACACAGGAGTGAAACAATGGTGCCCCCTTTCTCTGGATGTCAGACAATAAAACAGTTGGAGCTGCTGGTGCTTGTCGGGCGATCAGATGCTCCTCACTACTGGTGGTCTGCCACAGGGATTCTAAGCCCTCTCACACATCCACTGGTCCCAACACCCCTTAACAATCTGGTCAGACGCTTCTCTCTACTGGTGGTCTGTAGGGGGTCCTGAGCCCGATAACCTTGTGTGCCCACATCCACTGGTCCCAACACCCCCTACCAGTCTGGTCAGACGCTCCTCTCAACTGGTGGTCTATCAGGGGCATCCTGAGCCCGGTCACCATGTGTGCCCTCACACATCCACTGGTCCCAGCACCACCTAACAGTCTGGTCAGACACTCCTCTCCATTGGTGGTCTGTAAATGGCGGCCTGAGCCGGGTTACCTTGTGTGCCCTCACACGTCCACTGGTCCCAGCACCCCTAACAGTCTGGTCAGATGCTCCTCTCTACTGGTGGTCTGTAAATGGCGGCCTGAGCCGGGTTACCTTGTGTGCCCCCATCCATTGGTCCAAACACCTCCTAACAGTCTGGTCAGACGCTCCTCTCTACTGGTAGTCTGTAAGGGGTGTCCTGAGCCCAGGCACCAGCACCTTATGTGCCCTCATCCACTGGTCCCAACAACACTCAACAGTCTGGTCAGACGTTTCTCTCTACTGGTGGTCTGTAGGAGACGTCCTGAGCCCGGTCACCCTGTGTGCCCACATCCACTAGTCCCAACACTCCCTAACAGTCTGGTCAGACGCTCCTCTCTACTGGTGGTTTGTCGGGAGCGTCCTGAGCCCAGTCACCTTGTGTGCCCCCACCCACTGGTCCCAACACCCCCTAACAGTCTAGTCAGATGCTCCTCTCTACTGGTGGTCTATCAGGGGCATCCTGAGCCCGGTCACTTTGTGTGCCCTCACATCTCCCCTGGTCCCAACACCACCTAACAGTCTGGTCAGACACTTCTCTCCACTGTTGGTCTGTAGGGGGCGTCCTAAACCGGGTCACCTTGTGTGCCCCCATCCACTGGTCCCAACACCTCATAACAGTCTGGTCAGATGTTCCTCTCTACTGGTGGTCTATCAGGGGCATCCTGAGCCCGGGCACCTTGTGTGCCCTCACGCATCCACAGGTCCCAAAACCCCTAACAGTCTGGTCAGATGCTCCTCTCTACTGGTGGTCTGTAGGTGGCGTCCTGAACCCGGTCACCTTGTGTGCCCTCAGACATCCACTGGTTCCAACACCACCTAACAGTCTGGTCAGACATTCCTCTCCACTGGTGGTCTGTAGGGGGCGTCCTGAACCCGGTCACCTTGTGTGCCTCCATCCACTGCTCTCAACACCCCTACCAGTCTGGGCAGATGCTCCTCTCTACTGGTGGTCTGTCGGGGGGCGTCCTGAGCCCGGTTACCTTGTGTGCCCCCATCCAGTGGTGTGAGCACCTCCTAACAGTCTGGTCAGATGCTCCTCTTTACTGGTGGTCTGTATGGGGGATCCTGAGCCCAGTCACGTTTTGTGCCTCCATCCACTGGTCCCAACACCCCCCAACAGTCTGGTCAGACATTCCTCTCCACTGGTGGTCTGTCAGGGGGCATCCTGAACCCGGTCACCTTGTGTGCCCCTCATCCACTGGTCCCAACACCCCTAACAGTCTGGTCAGATGCACCTCTCTACTGGTGGTCTGTCGGGGGGCGTCCTGAGCCCAGTCACCTTCTGTGCCTCCATCCACTGGTTCCAACACCTCCTAACAGTCTGGTCAGACGTTTCTCTCTACTGGTGGTCTGTAGGGGACGTCCTGAGCCCGGTCACCCTGTGTGCCCACATCCACTAGTCCCAACACTCCCTAACAGTCTGGTCAGACATTCCTCTCCACTGGTGGTCTGTCAGGGGGCATCCTGAACCCGGTCACCTTGTGTGCCCCTCATCCACTGGTCCCAACACCCCTAACAATCTGGTCAGATGCTCCTCTCTCCTGGTGGTCTATCAGGGGCATCCTGAGCCCGGGCACCTTGTGTGCCCCCATCCACTGGTCCCAACACCTCATAACAGTCTGGTCAGATGTTCCTCTCTACTGGTGGTCTATCAGGGGCATCCTGAGCCCGGGCACCTTGTGTGCCCTCACGCATCCACTGGTCCCAAAACCCCTAACAGTCTGGTCAGATGCTCCTCTCTACTGGTGGTCTGTAGGGGGCGTCCTGAACCCGGTCACCTTGTGTGCCCCCATCCACTGGTCTCAACACCTCCTAACAGTCTAATTAGAAGCTCCCCTCTACTGGTGGTTTGTCGGGGGCGTCCTCAGCCCGGTCACCTTGTGTGCCCCTCATCCACTGGTCCCAACACCCCTAACAGTCTGCTAAGATGCTCCTCTCTACTGGTGGTCTGTAGGGAGCGTCCTGAGCCCAGTCACCTTTTGTGCCTCCATCCACTGGTCTCAACACCTCCTAACAGTCTGGTCAGACGTTCCTCTCTACTAGTCGGTTGAAGGGGGCGTCCGGAGCCCAGTCACCTTGTGTACCCCCATCTACTGGTCCCAACACCCCCTAACAGTCTAGTCAGACGCTCCTCTCTACTGGTGGTCTGTCGGGGGCATCCTGAGCCCGGGTACTTTGTGTGCCCTCACACATCCACTGGTCCCAACACCACCTAACAATCTGGTCAGACGTTCCTCTCTACTGGTCGGTTGTAGGGGGCGTCCTGAGCCCAGTCACCTTATGTGCCCCCATCCACTGGTCCCAAGACCCCCTAACAGTTGGGTCAGATTCTCCTCTCCACTTGTGGTCTGTAGGGAGTGTCCTGACCCCGGTCACCTTGTGTGCCCCCATCCACTGGTCCCAAGACCCCCTAACAGTCTGGTCAAACGCTCCTCTCTACTGGTGGTCTTTATGGGGCGTCCTGAGCCCGGTCACCTTGTGTGCCTCTCATCCACTGGTCCCAACACCCCTAACAGTCTGGTCAGACGCTCCTCTCTACTGGTGGTCTATCAGGGGCATACTGAGCCCGGGTTCCTTGTGTGCCCTCACACATCCACTTGTCCCAACACCACCTAACAGTCTGGTCAGACACTCCTCTCCACTGATGGTCTGTAAGGGGTGTCCTGAGCCTGGTCACCTTGTGTGCCCTCACACATCCTCTGGTCTCAGCCCCCCTAACAGTCTGGTCAGATGCTCCTCTCTACTGGTGGTCTATCAGGGGCATCCTGAGCCCGGTCACCATGTGTGCCCTCACACATCCACTGGTCCCAACACCACCTAACAGTCTGGTCAGACATTCCTCTCCACTGGTGGTCTGTAGGGGGCGTCCTGAACCCGGTCACCTTGTGTGCCCCTCATCCACTGGTCCCAACACCCCTAACAGTCTGGTCAGATGCTCCTCTCTACTGGTGGTCTGTCGGGGGGCGTCCTCAGCCCAGTCACCTTTTGTGCCTCCATCCACTGGTTCTAACACCTCCTAACAGTCTGGTCAGACGCTCCTCTCTACTGGTGGTCTATCAGGGGCATACTGAGCCCGGGTACCTTGTGTGCCCTCACACATCCACTGGTCCCAACACCACCTAACAGTCTGGTCAGACACTCCTCTCCACTGGTGGTCTGTAAGGGGTGTCCTGAGCCTGGTCACCTTGTGTGCCCTCACACATCCTCTGGTGTCAGCCACCCTAACAGTCTGGTCAGATGCTCCTCTCTACCGGTGGTCTGTAAGGGGTGTCCTGAGCCCGGGCACCTTGTGTGCCCTTGCACATCCACTGGTCCCAACACCACCTAACAGTCTGGTCAGAAGCTCCTCTCTACTGTTTGTCTGTAAGGGGTGTCCTGAGCCCGGTCACCTTGTGTGCCCCCATCCACTGGTCCCAACACCCCCTAACAGTCTGGTCAGACGCTCCTCTCTACTGGTGGTCTATAGGGGGCGTCCTGAGCTCGGTCACCTTGTGTGCTCCCATCCACTGGTCCCAAGATCCCCTAACAGTCTGGTGAGATGCTCCTCTCCACTGGTGGTCTGTAGGGGGCGTCCTGAACCCGGTCACCTTGTGTGCCTCCATCCACTGGTCTCAACACCCCTACCAGTCTGGGCAGATGCTCCTCTCTACTGGTGGTCTGTCGGGGGGCGTCCTGAGCCCAGTCACCTTGTGTGCCCCATTCCAGTGGTGTGAGCACCTCCTAACAGTCTGGTCAGATGCTCCTCTCTACTCGTGGTCTGTATGGGGGATCCTGAGCCCAGTCACGTTTTGTGCCTCCATCCACTGGTCCCAACACCCCCCAACAGTCTGGTCAGACATTCCTCTCCACTGGTGGTCTGTCAGGGGGCATCCTGAACCCGGTCACCTTGTGTGCCCCTCATCCACTGGTCCCAACACCCCTAACAGTCTGGTCAGATGCTCCTCTCTACTGGTGGTCTGTCGGGGGGCGTCCTGAGCCCAGTCACCTTTTGTGCCTCCATCCACTGGTTCCAACACCTCCTAACAGTCTGGTCAGACGCTCCTCTCTACTGGTGGTCTGTAGGGGGCATCCTGAGCCCGGGTACCTTGTGTGCCCTCACACATCCACTGGTCCCAACACCACCTAACAGTCTGGTCAGACGTTCCTCTCTACTGGTCAGTTGTAGGGGGCGTCCTGAGCCCAGTCACCTTGTGTGTCCCCATCCACTGGTCCCAACACCCCCTAACAGTCTGGTGAGGTGCTCCTCTCTACTGGTGGTCTGTAGGGGGCATACTGAGCCCTGGTACCTTGTGTGCCCTCACACATCCACTGTTCCCAACATCACCTAACAGTCTGGTCAGACGCTCCTCTCTACTGGTGGTCTGTAGGGGGTGTTCTGACCCCAGTCGCCTTGTGTGCCCCCATCCACTTGTCCCAAGACCCCATAACAGTCTGGTCAGACACTCCTCTCTACTGGTGGTCTGTCGGGGGGCATCCTGAGCCCGGGTGCCTTGTGTGCCCTCACACATCCACTGGTCCCAACACCACCTAACAGTCTGGTCAGACGTTCCTCTCTACTGGTCGGTTGTAGGGGGCGTCCTGAGCCCAGTCACCTTGTGTGCCCCCATCCACTGGTCCCCACACCCCCTAACAGTCTGGTCAGATGCTCCTCTCTACTGGTGGTCTGTAGGGGGCGTCCTGACCCCAGTCACCTTGTGTGCCCCCATCCACTGGTCCCAAGACCCCCTAACAGTCTGGTCAAACGCTCCTTTCTACTGGTGGTCTTTATGGGGCGTCCTGAGCCCGGTCACCTTGTGTGCCCCTCATCCACTGGTCCCAACTCCCCCTAACAGTCTGGTCAGATGCTCCTCTCTACTGGTGGTCTGTTGGGGGGCGTCCTGAGCCCAGTTACCTTTTGTGCCTCCATCCACAGGTTCCAACACCTCCTAACAGTCTGGTCAGATGCTCCTCTCTACTGGTGGTCTGTAGGGGGCATCCTGAGCCCGGGCACCTTGTGTGCCCTCACGCATCCACTGGTCCCAAGACCCCTAACAGTCTGGTCAGATGCTCCTCTCTACTGGTGGTCTGTAGGGGGCGTCCTGAACCCTGTCACCTTGTGTGCCCCCATCCACTGGTCTCAACACCTCCTAACAGTCTGATTAGAAGCTCCCCTCTACTGGTGGTTTGTCGGGGGCGTCCTGAGCCCGGTCACCTTGTGTGCCCCCATCCACTGGTCCCAACACCCCTAACAGTCTGGTTACATGCTCCTCTCTACTGGTGGTCTGCAAATGGCGTCCTGAACCCTGTCACCTTGTGTGCCCCTCATCCACTGGTCCCAACACCCCTAACAGTCTGCTAAGATGCTCCTCTCTACTGGTGGTCTGTAGGGAGCGTCCTGAGCCCAGTCACCTTTTGTGCCTCCATCCTCTGGTTCCAACACCTCCTAACAGTCTGGTCAGACGTTCCTCTCTACTGGTCGGTTGTAGGGGGCGTCCGGAGCCCAGTCACCTTGTGTACCCCCATCTACTGGTCCCAACACCCCCTAACAGTCTAGTCAGACGCTCCTCTCTACTGGTGGTCTGTCGGGGGCATCCTGAGCCCGGGTACCTTGTGTGCCCTCACACATCCACTGGTCCCAACACCACCTAACAATCTGGTCAGACGTTCCTCTCTACTGGTCGGTTGTAGGGGGCGTCCTGAGCCCAGTCACCTTATGTGCCCCCATCCACTGGTCCCAAGACCCCCTAACAGTCGGGTCAGATTCTCCTCTCCACTTGTGGTCTGTAGGGAGTGTCCTGACCCCGGTCACCTTGTGTGCCCTCACACATCCACTGGTTCCAACACCACCTAACAGTCTGGTCAGACATTCCTCTCCACTGGTGGTCTGTAGGGGGCGTCCTGAACCCGGTCACCTTGTGTGCCTCCATCCACTGGTCTCAACACCCTTACCAGTCTGGGCAGATGCTCCTCTCTACTGGTGGTCTGTCGGGGGGCGTCCTGAGCCCGGTTACCTTGTGTGCCCCATTCCAGTGGTGTGAGCACCTCCTAACAGTCTGGTCAGATGCTCCTCTCTACTCGTGGTCTGTATGGGGGATCCTGAGCCCAGTCACGTTTTGTGCCTCCATCCACTGGTCCCAACACCCCCCAACAGTCTGGTCAGACATTCCTCTCCACTGGTGGTCTGTCAGGTGGCATCCTGAACCCGGTCACCTTGTGTGCCCCTCATCCACTGGTCCAAACACCCCTAACAGTCTGGTCAGATGCTCCTCTCTACTGGTGGTCTGTCGGGGGGCGTCCTGAGCCCAGTCACCTTTTGTGCCTCCATCCACTGGTTCCAACACCTCCTAACAGTCTGGTCAGACGCTCCTCTCTACTGGTGGTCTGTAGGGGGCATCCTGAGCCCGGGTACCTTGTGTGCCCTCACACATCCACTGGTCCCAACACCACCTAACAGTCTCGTCAGACGTTCCTCTCTACTGGTCGGTTGTAGGGGGCGTCCTGAGCCCAGTCACCTTGTGTGTCCCCATCCACTGGTCCCAACACCCCCTAACAGTCTGGTGAGGTGCTCCTCTCTACTGGTGGTCTGTAGGGGGCATACTGAGCCCTGGTACCTTGTGTGCCCTCACACATCCACTGTTCCCAACATCACCTAACAGTCTGGTCAGACGTTCCTCTCTACTGGTCGGTTGTAGGGGACGTCCTGAGCCCAGTCACCTTGTGTGCCCCCATCCACTGGTCCCAACACCCCCTAACAGTCTGCTCAGACGCTCCTCTCTACTGGTGGTCTATAGGGGGTGTCCTGAGCCCAGTCACCTTATGTGCCCCCATCCACTGGTCCCAAGACCCCCTAACAGTCGGGTCAGATGCTCCTCTCTACTGGTGGTCTGTAGGGGGTGTTCTGACCCCAGTCGCCTTGTGTGCCCCCATCCACTGGTCCCAAGACCCCCTAACAGTCTGGTCAGATGCTCCTCTCTACTGGTGGTCTGTAGGGGGCGTCCTGAACCCGGTCACCTTGTGTGCCCCCATCCACTGGTCTCAACACCTCCTAACAGTCTGATTAGAAGCTCCCCTCTACTGGTGGTTTGTCGGGGGCGTCCTGAGCCCGGTCACCTTGTGTGCCCCCATCCACTGGTCCCAACACCCCTAACAGTCTGGTTAGATGCTCCTCTCTACTGGTGGTCTGCAAATGGCGTCCTGAACCCTGTCACCTTGTGTGCCCCTCATCCACTGGTCCCAACACCCCTAACAGTCTGCTAAGATGCTCCTCTCTACTGGTGGTCTGTAGGGAGCGTCCTGAGCCCAGTCACCTTTTGTGCCTCCATCCTCTGGTTCCAACACCTCCTAACAGTCTGGTCAGACGTTCCTCTCTACTGGTCGGTTGTAGGGGGCGTCCGGAGCCCAGTCACCTTGTGTACCCCCATCTACTGGTCCCAACACCCCCTAACAGTCTAGTCAGACGCTCCTCTCTACTGGTGGTCTGTCGGGGGCATCCTGAGCCCGGGTACCTTGTGTGCCCTCACACATCCACTGGTCCCAACACCACCTAACAATCTGGTCAGACGTTCCTCTCTACTGGTCGGTTGTAGGGGGCGTCCTGAGCCCAGTCACCTTATGTGCCCCCATCCACTGGTCCCAAGACCCCCTAACAGTCGGGTCAGATTCTCCTCTCCACTTGTGGTCTGTAGGGAGTGTCCTGACCCCGGTCACCTTGTGTGCCCTCACACATCCACTGGTTCCAACACCACCTAACAGTCTGGTCAGACATTCCTCTCCACTGGTGGTCTGTAGGGGGCGTCCTGAACCCGGTCACCTTGTGTGCCTCCATCCACTGGTCTCAACACCCTTACCAGTCTGGGCAGATGCTCCTCTCTACTGGTGGTCTGTCGGGGGGCGTCCTGAGCCCGGTTACCTTGTGTGCCCCATTCCAGTGGTGTCGGCACCTCCTAACAGTCTGGTCAGATGCTCCTCTCTACTCGTGGTCTGTATGGGGGATCCTGAGCCCAGTCACGTTTTGTGCCTCCATCCACTGGTCCCAACACCCCCCAACAGTCTGGTCAGACATTCCTCTCCACTGGTGGTCTGTCAGGTGGCATCCTGAACCCGGTCACCTTGTGTGCCCCTCATCCACTGGTCCAAACACCCCTAACAGTCTGGTCAGATGCTCCTCTCTACTGGTGGTCTGTCGGGGGGCGTCCTGAGCCCAGTCACCTTTTGTGCCTCCATCCACTGGTTCCAACACCTCCTAACAGTCTGGTCAGACGCTCCTCTCTACTGGTGGTCTGTAGGGGGCATCCTGAGCCCGGGTACCTTGTGTGCCCTCACACATCCACTGGTCCCAACACCACCTAACAGTCTCGTCAGACGTTCCTCTCTACTGGTCGGTTGTAGGGGGCGTCCTGAGCCCAGTCACCTTGTGTGTCCCCATCCACTGGTCCCAACACCCCCTAACAGTCTGGTGAGGTGCTCCTCTCTACTGGTGGTCTGTAGGGGGCATACTGAGCCCTGGTACCTTGTGTGCCCTCACACATCCACTGTTCCCAACATCACCTAACAGTCTGGTCAGACGTTCCTCTCTACTGGTCGGTTGTAGGGGGCGTCCTGAGCCCAGTCACCTTGTGTGCCCCCATCCACTGGTCCCAACACCCCCTAACAGTCTGCTCAGACGCTCCTCTCTACTGGTGGTCTATAGGGGGTGTCCTGAGCCCAGTCACCTTATGTGCCCCCATCCACTGGTCCCAAGACCCCCTAACAGTCGGGTCAGATGCTCCTCTCTACTGGTGGTCTGTAGGGGGTGTTCTGACCCCAGTCGCCTTGTGTGCCCCCATCCACTGGTCCCAAGACCCCCTAACAGTCTGGTCAAACGCTCCTTTCTACTGGTGGTCTTTATGGGGCTTCCTGAGCCCAATCACCTTGTGTGCCCCTCATCCACTGGTCCCAACACCCCCTAACATTCTGGTCAGACACTCCTCTCTACTGGTGGTCTGTCGGGGGCATCCTGAGCCCGGGTGCCTTGTGTGCCCTCACACATCCACTGGTCCCAACACCACCTAACAGTCTGGCCAGACGTTCCTCTCTACTGGTCGGTTGTAGGGGGCGTCCTGAGCCCAGTCACCTTGTGTGCCCCCATCCACTGGTCCCAACACCCCCTAACAGTCTGGTCAGACGCTCCTCTCTACTGGTGGTCTGTAGGGGGCGTCCTGACCCCAGTCACCTTGTGTGCCCCCATCCACTCTACCCAAGACCCCCTAACAGTCTGGTCAAACGCTCCTTTCTACTGGTGGTCTTTATGGGGCGTCCTGAGCCCGGTCACCTTGTGTGCCCCTCATCCACTGGTCCCAACACCCCCTAACAGTCTGGTCAGATGCTCCTCTCTACTGGTGGTCTGTTGGGGGGCGTCCTGAGCCCAGTTACCTTTTGTGCCTCCATCCACTGGTTCCAACACCTCCTAACAGTCGGGTCAGATGCTGCTCTCTACTGTTGGTTTGTAGGGGGTGTCCTGACCCCAGTCACCTTGTGTGCCCCCATCCACTGGTTACCAGGACCCCCTAACAGTCGGGTCAGATGCTGCTCTCTACTGTTGGTCTGTAGGGGGTGTCCTGAGCCTGGTCACCTTGTGTGCCCCCATCCACTGGTCCCAACACCCCCTAACAGTCTGGTCAGACGCTCCTCTCTACTGGTAGTCTGTAGGTTGCGTCCTGAGCCCAGTCACCTTGTGTGCCCTAACCCATTGGTCCCAACACCTTCTAACAGGTTGGTCAGATGCTACTCTCTACTGGTGGTCTGTAGGGGCATGCTGTGCCCTCACACATCCACTGGTCCCAACACCCCCTAACAGGGATCCCTACTGAAAAGCTCACTGACTTGCACCATAATTTCATTACCACCTATAACCCATGTCATACTCGGGTGCGCACAATACTAGAGAAATATTGGCCAGTATTGCTCCAGGACCCATTTCTTTCCAGTCACTTACCACCTAAACCATGCATTACGTTCAGAAGAGCGCGCACCCTCAAAACCTCCTTAGCCCCCAGTAAACTTAAAACCTGTAGACCACATCCATTACAGGAGAGAACCTTTTTTCCTAAATTAGTTGGATGTTTCTGATGCGGCAAGAGAGGCTGCATGTGTTGTGACAATATCTGCCACAAAAGATCGAGTTTTACGAGTTGTACGACAAAAGAGACATTTTCTATCAAATCGTTTCTAAACTGCTCCTCTACGTATGTAATCTATCTACTAGAATGTCCCTGCAGGCTTCAGTATATTGGACGCACCACCCAGACCTTGAGAAGTCGCATTAACAAGCATAGATCAAACACCAAGAATAGCTATCCAAACCATAGTGTCTCCAGGCATGGGACCGCAGTCCGTAATAATGATTTTAAAGTATTTTCTGTAACAGTTTTAGAACAAATACCCGCCCATGTAAGGAATAGATTTGAAATTCTGAGAAAACGAGAAATATTTTGGATATTTAAACTGAACACGCTTATACCTATGGGCCTTAATGAGAGTTTGGAAAGCATTTTTGATAGTTGATTGGGTTTCGTTTTTTTTTTCTCCCCTCTCTCTCCTTCTTTCCCCAGACTAACATTGATTTGCAGGATTGCTGCATTCCAATAGGTGGCACTGTAGAGACATTGTTTAGTTTTTCCCTATTTGCCATACCCCCAGCATAGTCCTCTTCTTACTCCACACCTCCCTCCCTTTACTAACCAAACAATAGGAATTACCTTGTACATGAATCCCCCTCCCAACTCCCTATTCCATCCATGGACCCTGTAACCACGCCCCCCTTTTTAGTCAAGCCAATTAACATTGAATTAATTTTCCCGCCCTCTCTCAGGTATTTATACCCCTGACTTGTCCTCAGCTCCCTTGTTAAAGCACTTTTTTCTCCCCTGCCCTCCTGCACACAGGTAAGCAAACGTCTCCTTTATCCTATAACTTATATTGACACATTAATCCCTTCCCTTGTCGTGTCACCCCCCCCCCCCCCCCCAGGCATCCTGTTGGTCAGCCCCTTATCTCCTTATCTCAATTTTTAATTAGTTTTATTCTCATTTTTGTTGATTACAAAAAGGTGTCCTTTTTTTTTTTTACCTAACTTTATCCTCCCACACCATGAACCCAATGCTGCCAATGCACACCATTCTGAGGTAGCGTGTTTCCCAATAGGCTACACACGCATTTTAATTCTGTAGCCATTCCGTTCAGCTGAAAGCAACCACACGATTTTCAGTCCATCCGCTGTCATATTGGTACTTTACTCCGGATTGTCTTCATCCTATTGTAACAGATGTTTGTTTTGTATAAATTTCATGTTAATTTCCATGTACGGATGCTCATTCTCTTTTATGCTCATATTCTCTTTTATGCTCATATTCCCTTTTATGCTCATTCCCTTTTATGCTCATTCCCTTTTATGCTCATATTCCCTTTTATGCTCATATTCCCTTTTATGCTCATATTCCCTTTTATGCTCATATTCGCTCATCTATATTTTATCACTATTCAGATCGATGTTTTCATCATATATTTATTGTTCTTATTGACACATTTGTGAGACTTCATTATGTATATGAATTTCGTTTTTTTTCCTCTCCCCTCTCCTCCCTTTTCATTGTTAATCACTCCTCCATTATCTATTTGTACTTATCACACAGTCCTATCCAGCCGAACTGACGAAGGGGTTCTTCCCCGAAACGCGTATTCTATTGCTGGATTTTAATTTGTGAAAAAATAATAAAAAAGAAGTGCTTTCACCATCACACATTGGACTTTGATCTACATCTTCTAGTAGCTTAGAGGGTTACGCCTCCATACCAGTTCTTTTCACATCCTTTTTCCTAACAGTCTGGTCAGACACTCCTATCTTCTGGTGGTCTGTAGGGGGCGTCCTGAGCTCGGTCACCTTGTGTACTCCCATCCACTGGTCCCAACACCTCCTAACAGTCTGGTCAGACACTCTTCTCTACTGGTGGTCTGTCGGTGGTCCTGAGCCCGGTCACCTTGTGTGCCCTCACACATCCACTGGTCCCAACACCTCCTAACAGTCTGGTCAGACGCTCCTCTCTACTGGTGGTCTGTAGGGGGCGTCCTGAGCCCAGTCACCTTGTGTGCCCTCATCCATTGGTCCCAACACCTCCTAACAGGCTGGTCAGATGCTCCTCTCTACTGGTGGTCTGTAGGGGGCGTCCTAAGCCCAGTCACCTTGTGTGCCCTCATCCATTGGTCCCAACACCTCCTAACAGTCTGGTCAGACGCTCCTCTCTACTGGTGGTCTGTAGGGGGCGTCCTGAGCCCAGTCACCTTGTGTGCCCTCATCCATTGGTCCCAACACCCCCTAACAGTCTGGTCAGATGCTACTCTCTACTGGTGGTCTGTAGGGGGCGTCCTGAGCCCAGTCACCTTGTGTGCCCTCATCCATTGGTCCCAACTCCCCCTAACAGTCTGGTCAGATGCGCCCCTCTAGTGGTGGTCTGTAGGGACGTTCTGAGCCCGGTCACCTTGTGTGCCCTCATTCACGGGTCACAACTCCCCCTAACAGTCTGGTCAGATGCTCCTTTCTACTGGTGGTCTGTAGGGAGCGTCCTGAGCCCCGTCACCTTGTGTGCCCTCATCCATTGGTCCCAACATCACCTAACAGTCTGGTCAGATGCTCCTCTCTACTGGTGGTCTGTAGGGGGGTCCTGAGCCCGGTCACCTTGCGTGCCCCCATCCACTGGTCCCAACACCTCCTAACAGTTTGGTCAGACGGTCCTCTCTACTGGTGGTCTGTAGGGGCGTCTTGAACCCAGTCACCTTGTGTGCCCTCATCCATTGGTCCCAACACCTCCTAACCGGCTGGTCGGATGCTTCTCTCTACTGGTGGTCTGTAGGGGGCATCCTGAGCCCGGTCACCTTGTGTGCCCCTCATCCACTGGTCCCAATACCTCCTAACAGTCTGGTCAGAACGGCCCGGTGCGGGACAATTCATTGATACGACCATCCAGCTTCACATCTCAATAATGCGCCCCCCTCTGGTAACGAGGTGAAATCTCTTCTC
This sequence comes from Eleutherodactylus coqui, assembly GCA_035609135.1. Taxonomy (NCBI): domain Eukaryota; kingdom Metazoa; phylum Chordata; class Amphibia; order Anura; family Eleutherodactylidae; genus Eleutherodactylus; species Eleutherodactylus coqui. Next base: position 21,590 of record JAYJKI010000689.1, on the reverse strand, counting down.
GGCGTTGTAGAGGCGTCTAGTGGCCAACAAGCTCCATACAAGCGGAAGAAGAGGTCACTACACACAAGGAGCCTCCGAGAGCCTCTGACCGTATATCTAATCACCACAACTTATCATTTACAGATCTGCCTGAGATGGAGCCGCATGCCGGGTCTGCAGCAGAACAACAAATACTACTAGGGGCCAGAGTGTTTCTGATATTGAGTGTGTGTATATATATATTACGTATAATTCTATATGAGACATTAAGTTTATTGGAGATCTGTTGATAAACATGTTAGTGATACTCGGGCTACAAGCTGCTGCACACAGACGGACGCAGAGGACTTCATTGCTGGAAGCTCCTCCCATGAATCTTATCACGATCGTTCACCTTTCCTGCGGTCAGCGGACGTCCGGTCATCATATTCCCGTTCTGGATGACCGCGTCTGTTCTCATTCATTTCATCAAGGTTTTTGATTTAGTTCGGTCACAATTAATACTGCACACGTTCAGCCTGACCATGCAGCCGTGTTCTGCATTGTTGTCTGTCTAAGTATCCTGAAAATTAAAGGGACAGACACCCTAAAAAACCCAGGCTTATATCAGCACTGGAGCGTTATAAGAGGAGTAGCTTATATCAGTCACACAAAGCCTGAAATGGCTGATAACAAGGAGCAACAGATGACATTTTCTGCTGTGCTGTCCCTTTAAGAGGCAGAGCACAGTTGTGGGGTCTTCAGCACTCCGCCTGCTCATCCTCTATGTTCTCTTCGGAGGGCTCATCCACAGTGATGAGGATGTTGGGGGTCTTCGGCTGTTCCATTCTTTTCTGTCTTTCGGAGGCCTCCAGACGTCGGGGCACTCTAGACATAATTTTGGGGGTTGGGGGCTCGCTGGCTCTACTTTCCCTCTCGTCTTCAGTGGTCTCCTCCTCATCGATGCGCCCGTCAGGGTCCAGATCTGTGTAGCGGGTGTTAGTATTGGGAGAGGGGAAGTCGTCTCCGCGAAATCGGACAAGATGGCTTCTCAGGCCGAGACCCTTCAGGTTTTTCATTCCGACTGCAGGGGATGCGGCGGAAGAGAAGAAGCGACTGAGCATGGGGGTCCGCGCCCGCGGAAGATTGGGGGTGGCCGACACCTGCTGACTCTGCTCGGAGTCCACCCAAGAAGTGATCTGTAACCCGTGACACTACAACTCCCAGCATGTCCTGACAGCTGCTGGGGAGACGCTACATACTATACAAATCTTACATTAGCCGCTAACAGACTAACGAGGAGGTGGGGAAGTCCTGCGCTGGAGGAGAAGGAGGGGAAGTCCTGCGCTGGAGGGGAAGTCTGGAGGAGGAGGGGAAGTCCTGCGCTGGAGGAGGAGGAGGAGGGGGGGGGGGAGAGTCCTGCTCTGGAGAAAAAGGAGGGGGGGGGGAAGTCCTGCTCTGGAGGAGGAGGAGGGGGGGGGGAAGTCCTGCTCTGGAGGAGGAGGGGGGGGGGAGTCCTGCTCTGGAGGAGGAGGGGGGGGAGTCCTGCTCTGGAGGAGGAGCGGGGGGGGGGAAGTCCTGCTCTGGAGGAGGAGGAGGGGGGGGGAGTCCTGCTCTGGAGGAGGAGGGGGGGGGAGTCCTGCTCTGGAGGAGGAGGGGGGGGGGAGTCCTGCTCTGGAGGAGGAGGGGGGGGAGTCCTGCTCTGGAGGAGGAGCGGGGGGGGGGAAGTCCTGCTCTGGAGGAGGAGGAGGGGGGGGGAGTCCTGCTCTGGAGGAGGAGGGGGGGGGAGTCCTGCTCTGGAGGAGGGGGGGAGTCCTGCTCTGGAGGAGGGGGGGGTCCTGCTCTGGAGGAGGGGGGGGGAGTCCTGCTGAGGAGGAGGGGGGGAGTCCTGCTCTGGAGGAGGAGGGGGAGGAGGAGGGGGGGAAGTCCTGCTCTGGAGGAGGAGGGGGGGGGGCGAAAGTCCTGCTCTGGAGGAGGAGGGGGGGGGGGAAAGTCCTGCTCTGGAGGAGGAGGGGGGGGGAAGTCCTGCTCTGGAGGAGGAGGGGGGGGGGAAGTCCTGCTCTGGAGGAGGAGGGGGGGGGGAAGTCCTGCTATGGAGGAGGAGGGGGGGAGTCCTGCTCTGGAGGAGGAGGAGGAGGGGGGGAGTCCTGCTCTGGAGGAGGAGGAGGAGGGGGGGAGTACTGCTCTGGAGGAGGGGGGGGGAAGTCCTGCTCTGGAGGAGGAGGAGGAGGGGGGGAGTACTGCTCTGGAGGAGGGGGGGGGAAGTCCTGCTCTGGAGGAGGAGGAGGAGGAGGGGGGGGGAGTCCTGCTGAGGAGGAGGAGGGGGGGGAGTCCTGCTCTGGAGGAGGAGGAGGGGGGGAGTCCTGCTCTGGAGGAGGAGGGGGGGGGAGAAGTCCTGCTCTGGAGGAGGAGGGGGGGGGAGAAGTCCTGCTCTGGAGGAGGAGGAGGGGGGAGAAGTCCTGCTCTGGAGGAGGAGGAGGGGGGAGAAGTCCTGCTCTGGAGGAGGAGGAGGAGGAGGGGGGGAAGTCCTGCTCTGGAGGAGGAGGAGGGGGGGAAGTCCTGCTCTGGAGGAGGAGGAGGGGGGGGAAGTCCTGCTCTGGAGGAGGAGGAGGGGGGGGAAGTCCTGCTCTGGAGGAGGAGGGGGGGAGTCCTGCTCTGGAGGAGGAGGGGGGGAGTCCTGCTCTGGAGGAGGAGGGGGGGAGTCCTGCTCTGGAGGAGGAGGAGGAGGAGGGGGGGGAGTCCTGCTCTGGAGAAGGAGGAGGAGGGGGGGGGAGTCCTGCTCTGGAGGAGGAGGGGGGAAGTCCTGCCCTGGAAGAGGAGGAGGGGGGGAAGTCCTGCCCTGGAAGAGGAGGAGGGGGGGAGTCCTGCTCTGGAGGAGGAGGGGGGGGGGGAGAAGTCCTGCTCTGGAGGAGGAGGGGGGGAGAAGTCCTGCTCTGGAGGAGGAGGGGGGGGAGAAGTCCTGCTCTGGAGGAGGAGGAGGAGGGGGGGGGGAAGTCCTGCTCTGGAGGAGGGGGGGGGGGAAGTCCTGCTCTGGAGGAGGGGGGGGGAAGTCCTGCTCTGGAGGAGGGGGGGGAGTCCTGCTCTGGAGGAGGGGGGGGGGGGAGTCCTGCTCTGGAGGAGGAGGAGGAGGGGGGGAGTCCTGCTCTGGAGGAGGAGGAGGAGGGGGGGGAGTCCTGCTCTGGAGGAGGAGGAGGAGGGGGGGAGTCCTGCTCTGGAGGAGGAGGAGGAGGGGGGGGAGTCCTGCTCTGGAGGAGGAGGAGGAGGGGGGAGTCCTGCTCTGGAGGAGGAGGAGCAGGAGGGGGGGGAGTCCTGCTCTGGAGGAGGAGCAGGAGGGGGGGAGTCCTGCTCTGGAGGAGGAGCAGGAGGGGGGGGAGTCCTGCTCTGGAGGAGCAGGAGGGGGGGAAGTCCTGCTCTGGAGGAGGAGGAGGGGGGGAAGTCCTGCTCTGGAGGAGGAGGAGGGGGGGGGAGTCTGCTCTGGAGGAGGAGGGGGGGAAGTCCTGCTCTGGAGGAGGAGGAGGAGGGAGGGGAAGTCTGGAGGAGGAGGGGAAGTCCTGCGCTGGAGGAGGAGGAGGGGGGGGGAGTCCTGCTCTGGAGAAAAAGGAGGGGGGGGGAAGTCCTGCTCTGGAGGAGGAGGAGGGGGGGAAGTCCTGCTCTGGAGAAGGAGGAGGAGGGGGGAAGTCCTGCTCTGGAGGAGGAGGAGGAGGGGGGAAGTCCTGCTCTGGAGGAGGAGGAGGAGGGGGGAAGTCCTGCTCTGGAGGAGGAGGAGGGGGGGGGAAGTCCTGCTCTGGAGGAGGAGGAGGGGGGGGGGAAGTCCTGCTCCGGAGGAGGAGGAGGGGGGGGGAAGTCCTGCTCCGGAGGAGGAGGAGGGGGGGGGGAGTCCTGCTCTGGAGGAGGAGGAGGGGGGGGGGGAAGTCCTGCTCTGGAGGAGGAGGGGGTGGAGTCCTGCTCTGGAGGAGGAGGGGGGGGGAGTCCTGCTCTGGAGGAGGAGGGGGGGGGAGTCCTGCTCTGGAGGAGGAGGGGGGGGGGAGTCCTGCTCTGGAGGAGGAGGGGGGGGGGAGTCCTGCTCTGGAGGAGGAGGAGGGGGAGTCCTGCTCTGGAGGAGGAGGGGGGGGGGAGTCCTGCTCTGGAGGAGGAGGAGGGGGGGGAGTCCTGCTCTGGAGGAGGGAGGGGGGGGGGGAGTCCTGCTCTGGAGGAGGAGGGGGGGGAGTCCTGCTCTGGAGGAGGAGGGGGGGGGGAGTCCTGCTCTGGAGGAGGAGGGGGGGGGGAGTCCTGCTCTGGAGGAGGAGCGGGGGGGGAAGTCCTGCTCTGGAGGAGGAGGGGGGGGGAGTCCTGCTCTGGAGGAGGAGGGGGGGGAGTCCTGCTCTGGAGGAGGAGGGGGGGGGGAGTCCTGCTCTGGAGGAGGAGCGGGGGGGGAGTCCTGCTCTGGAGGAGGAGCGGGGGGGGAAGTCACTGCTCTGGAGGAGGAGGAGGGGGGGGGAGTCCTGCTCTGGAGGAGGAGCGGGGGGGGGAAGTCCTGCTCTGGAGGAGGAGGAGGGGGGGAGTCCTGCTCTGGAGGAGGAGGAGGAGGGGGGGGAGTCCTGCTCTGGAGGAGGGGGGGGAAGTCCTGCTCTGGAGGAGGAGGAGGAGGGGGGGAGTCCTGCTCTGGAGGAGGAGGAGGAGGGGGGGGGAGTCCTGCTCTGGAGGAGGAGGGGGGGGGGAGTCCTGCTCTGGAGGAGGAGGAGGGGGGGGGAGTCCTGCTCTGGAGGAGGAGGAGGGGGGGGGAGTCCTGCTCTGGAGGAGGAGGGGGGGGGGAGAAGTCCTGCTCTGGAGGAGGAGGAGGGGGGAGAAGTCCTGCTCTGGAGGAGGAGGAGGGGGGAGAAGTCCTGCTCTGAGGAGGAGGAGGGGGGGAGAAGTCCTGCTCTGGAGGAGGAGGAGGGGGGGGATGTCCTGCTCTGGAGGAGGAGGAGGGGGGGGGATGTCCTGCTCTGGAGGAGGAGGAGGGGGGGGGAAGTCCTGCTCTGGAGGAGGAGGAGGGGGGGGAAGTCCTGCTCTGGAGGAGGAGGGGGGGAGTCCTGCTCTGGAGGAGGAGGAGGAGGAGGAGGGGGGGGGGAGTCCTGCTCTGGAGAAGGAGGAGGAGTGGGGGGAGTCCTGCTCTGGAAGAGGAGGAGGGGGGGGAAGTCCTGCTCTGGAAGAGGAGGAGGGGGGGGAGTCCTGCTCTGGAGGAGGAGGGGGGGGAGAGGTCCCTGCTCTGGAGGAGGAGGGGGGGGAGAAGTCCTGCTCTGGAGGAGGAGGAGGAGGAGGAGGAGGAGGGGGGAAGTCCTGCTCAGGAGGAGGGGGGGGGAGTCCTGCTCTGGAGGAGGGGGGGGGGAAAGTCCTGCTCTGGAGGAGGGGGGGGGAAAGTCCTGCTCTGGAGGAGGGGGGGTGGAAGTCCTGCTCTGGAGGGGGGGGAGTCCTGCTCTGGAGGAGGAGGAGGAGGGGGGGAGTCCTGCTCTGGAGGAGGAGGAGGAGGGGGGGAGTCCTGCTCTGGAGGAGGAGGAGGAGGAGGGGGGGAGTCCTGCTCTGGAGGAGGAGGAGGAGGGGGGGAGTCCTGCTCTGGAGGAGGAGGAGGAGGGGGGGGAGTCCTGCTCTGGAGGAGGAGGAGGGGGGGGGGAGTCCTGCTCTGGAGGAGGAGCAGGAGGGGGGGAGTCCTGCTCTGGAGGAGCAGGAGGGGGGGAAGTCCTGCTCTGGAGGAGGAGGAGGGGGGAAGTCCTACTCTGGAGGAGGAGGAGGGGGGGGGAGTCCTGCTCTGGAGGAGGAGGGGGGGGGAAGTCCTGCTCTGGAGGAGGAGGAGGAGGGGGGGGGGAAGTCCTGCTCTGGAGGAGGAGGAGGAGGGGGGGGGCGTCCTGCTCTGGAGGAGGAGGACGAAGAGGAGGAAGTCCTGCTCTGGAGGAGGAGGAGGGGGGGGGAAGTCCTGCTCTGCAGGAGGAGGAGGAGGAGGGGGGGAGTCCTGCTCTGGAGGAGAGAGGAGGAGGAGGAGGGGGGAGTCCTGCTCTGGAGGAGGGGGGGGAGTCCTGCTCTGGAGGAGGGGGGGAGTCCTGCTCTGGAGGAGGAGAGGGAAGTCCTGTTCTGGAGGAGGAGGAGGACGGGGGGGGGGAGTCCTGTTCTGGAGGAGGAGGGGGGGAGTCCTGTTCTGGAGGAGGAGGGGGGGAGTCCTGTTCTGGAGGAGGAGGGGGGGAGTCCTGTTCTGGAGGAGGAGGGGGGGAGTCCTGTTCTGGAGGAGGAGGGGGGGAGTCCTGTTCTGGAGGAGGAGGGGGGGAGTCCTGTTCTGGAGGAGGAGGGGGGGAGTCCTGTTCTGGAGGAGGGGGGGAGTCCTGTCTGGAGGAGGGGGGGGAGTCCTGTTCTGGAGGAGGAGGGGGAAGTCCTGTTCTAGAGGAGGAGGGGGAAGTCCTGTTCTGGAGGAGGAGGAGGGGGAAGTCCTGTTCTGGAGGAGGAGGAGGGGGAAGTCCTGTTCTGGAGGAGGAGGAGGGGGAAGTCCTGTTCTGGAGGAGGAGGAGGAGGGGGAAGTCCTGTTCTGGAGGAGGAGGAGGAAGAGGAGGAGGGGGAAGTCCTGCTCTGGAGGAGGAGGAGGAGGAGGAGGAGGAGGGGGAAGTCCTGCTCTGGAGGAGGAGGGGGAAGTCCTGCTCTGGAGGAGGAGGAGGAGAAGAGGGAAGTCCTGCTCTGGAGGGGGAAGTCCTGCTCTGGAGGAGGAGGGGGAAGTCCTGCTCTGGAGGAGGAGGAGGGGGAAGTCCTGCTCTGGAGGAGGAGGAGGGGGAAGTCCTGCTCTGGAGGAGGAGGAGGAGGAGGGGGAAGTCCTGCTCTGGAGGAGGAGGAGGAGGGGGAAGTCTTGCTCTGGAGGAGGAGGAGGAGGGGGAGGAGGGGGAAGTCCTGCTCTGGAGGTGGAGGGGGAGGAGGAGGAGGGGGGGAAGTCCTGCTCTGGAGGAGGAGGAGGAGGAGGAGGAGGAGGAAGTCCTGCTCTGGAGGAAGAGGAGGAGGGGAGGAGGGGATGTCCTGCTTTGGAGGAGGAGGAGGAGGGGGGAAGTCCTGCTCTGGAGGAAGAGGAGGAGGGGAGGAGGGGGAAGTCCTGCTCTGGAGGAGGAGGAGGAGGAGGAGGGGGAAGTCCTGCTCTGGAGGAGGAGGAAGAGGAGGGAAGTCCTGCTCTGGAGGAGGAGGAAGAGGAGGGAAGTCCTGCTCTGGAGGAGGAGGAGGGAAGTCCTGCTCTGGAGGAGGAGGAGGGAAGTCCTGCTCTGGAGGAGGGGGGGGAAGTCCTGCTCTGGAGGAGGAGGAGGAGGGGGGGGAGTCCTGCTCTGGAGGAGGAGGAGGAGGGGGGGGAGTCCTGCTCTGGAGGAGGAGGGGGGGGGAGTCCTGCTCTGGAGGAGGAGGAGGGGGGGGGAGTCCTGCTCTGGAGGAGGAGGAGGGGGAGTCCTGCTCTGGAGGAGGAGGGGGGGGGGGAGAAGTCCTGCTCTGGAGGAGGAGGAGGGGGGAGAAGTCCTGCTCTGGAGGAGGAGGAGGGGGGAGAAGTCCTGCTCTGGAGGAGGAGGGAGGGGGGGGAGAAGTCCTGCTCTGGAGGAGGAGGAGGGGGGGATGTCCTGCTCTGGAGGAGGAGGAGGGGGGGGAAGTCCTGCTCTGGAGGAGGAGGAGGGGGGGGAAGTCCTGCTCTGGAGGAGGAGGGGGGGAGTCCTGCTCTGGAGGAGGAGGGGGGGGGGAGTCCTGCTCTGGAGGAGGAGGAGGAGGAGGAGGGGGGGGGGGAGTCCTGCTCTGGAGAAGGAGGAGGAGTGGGGGAGTCCTGCTCTGGAAGAGGAGGAGGGGGGGGGAAGTCCTGCTCTGGAAGAGGAGGAGGGGGGGGGAGTCCTGCTCTGGAGGAGGAGGGGGGGGAGAGGTCCTGCTCTGGAGGAGGAGGGGGGGGAGAAGTCCTGCTCTGGAGGAGGAGGAGGAGGAGGGGGGAAGTCCTGCTCAGGAGGAGGGGGGGGGGGAGTCCTGCTCTGGAGGAGGGGGGGGGGGAAAGTCCTGCTCTGGAGGAGGGGGGGTGGAAGTCCTGCTCTGGAGGGGGGGGAGTCCTGCTCTGGAGGAGAGGAGGAGGGGGGGAGTCCTGCTCTGGAGGAGGAGGAGGAGGGGGGGAGTCCTGCTCTGGAGGAGGAGGAGGAGGAGGGGGGGGAGTCCTGCTCTGGAGGAGGAGGAGGAGGGGGGGGAGTCCTGCTCTGGAGGAGGAGGAGGAGGGGGGGAGTCCTGCTCTGGAGGAGGAGGAGGGGGGGGAGTCCTGCTCTGGAGGAGGAGCAGGAGGGGGGAGTCCTGCTCTGGAGGAGCAGGAGGGGGGGAAGTCCTGCTCTGGAGGAGGAGGAGGGGGGGAAGTCCTACTCTGGAGGAGGAGGAGGGGGGGGGGAGTCCTGCTCTGGAGGAGGAGGGGGGGGGGAAGTCTGCTCTGGAGGAGGAGGAGGAGGGGGGGGGGGAAGTCCTGCTCTGGAGGAGGAGGAGGAGGGGGGGGGCGTCCTGCTCTGGAGGAGGAGGACGAAGAGGAGGAAGTCCTGCTCTGGAGGAGGAGGAGGGGGGGGGGAAGTCCTGCTCTGCAGGAGGAGGAGGAGGAGGGGGGGGAGTCCTGCTCTGGAGGAGGAGGAGGAGGAGGAGGGGGGGAGTCCTGCTCTGGAGGAGGGGGGGAGTCCTGCTCTGGAGGAGGGGGGGAGTCCTGCTCTGGAGGAGGGGGGGAGTCCTGCTCTGGAGGAGGAGAGGGAAGTCCTGTTCTGGAGGAGGAGGAGGACGGGGGGGGGGAGTCCTGTTCTGGAGGAGGAGGGGGGGAGTCCTGTTCTGGAGGAGGAGGGGGGGGAGTCCTGTTCTGGAGGAGGAGGGGGGGAGTCCTGTTCTGGAGGAGGAGGGGGGGAGTCCTGTTCTGGAGGAGGAGGGGGGGAGTCCTGTTCTGGAGGAGGAGGGGGGGGAGTCCTGTTCTGGAGGAGGAGGGGGGGAGTCCTGTTCTGGAGGAGGAGGGGGGGAGTCCTGTTCTGGAGGAGGGGGGGAGTCCTGTTCTGGAGGAGGAGGGGGAAGTCCTGTTCTAGAGGAGGAGGGGGAAAGTCCTGTTCTGGAGGAGGAGGAGGGGGAAGTCCTGTTCTGGAGGAGGAGGAGGGGGAAGTCCTGTTCTGGAGGAGGAGGAGGGGGAAGTCCTGTTCTGGAGGAGGAGGAGGAGGGGGAAGTCCTGTTCTGGAGGAGGAGGAGGAAGAGGAGGAGGGGGAAGTCCTGCTCTGGAGGAGGAGGAGGAGGAGGGGGAAGTCCTGCTCTGGAGGAGGAGGAGGGGAAGTCCTGCTCTGGAGGAGGAGGAGGAGAAGAGGGAAGTCCTGCTCTGGAGGGGGAAGTCCTGCTCTGGAGGAGGAGGGGGAAGTCCTGCTCTGGAGGAGGAGGAGGGGGAAGTCCTGCTCTGGAGGAGGAGGAGGGGAAGTCCTGCTCTGGAGGAGGAGGAGGAGGGGGAAGTCCTGCTCTGGAGGAGGAGGAGGAGGGGGAAGTCTTGCTCTGGAGGAGGAGGAGGAGGGGGAGGAGGGGGAAGTCCTGCTCTGGAGGTGGAGGGGGAGGAGGAGGAGGGGGGGAAGTCCTGCTCTGGAGGAGGAGGAGGAGGAGGAGGAGGAGGAAGTCCTGCTCTGGAGGAAGAGGAGGAGGGGGAGGAGGGGAAGTCCTGCTTTGGAGGAGGAGGAGGAGGGGGAAGTCCTGCTCTGGAGGAAGAGGAGGAGGGGGAGGAGGGGAAGTCCTGCTCTGGAGGAGGAGGAGGAGGAGGAGGGGGAAGTCCTGCTCTGGAGGAGGAGGAAGAGGAGGGAAGTCCTGCTCTGGAGGAGGAGGAAGAGGAGGAAGTCCTGCTCTGGAGGAGGAGGAGGGAAGTCCTGCTCTGGAGGAGGAGGAGGGAAGTCCTGCTCTGGAGGAGGAGGAGGGAAGTCCTGCTCTGGAGGAGGAGGAGGAGGAGGAGGGAAGTCCTGCTCTGGAGGAGGAGGTGGAGGAGGAGGAGGGAAGTCCTGCTCTGGAGGAGGAGGAGGAGGAGAGAAGTCCTGCTCTGGAGGAGGAGGAGGAGGGAGGGAAGTCCTGCTCTGGAGGAGGAGGAGGAGGGAAGTCCTGCTCTGGAGGAGGAGGAGGAGGAGGAGGGAAGTCCTGTTCTGGAGGAGGAGGAGGAGGAGGGAAGTCCTGCTCTGGAGGAGGAGGAGGAGGAGGAGGAGGGAAGTCCTGCTCTGGAGGAGGAGGAGGATGGAAGTCCTGCTCTGGAGGAGGAGGAGGAGGAGGAGGAGGAGGATGGAAGTCCTGCTCTGGAGGAGGAGGAGGAGGATGGAAGTCCTGCTCTGGAGGAGGAGGAGGAGGGGAAGTCCTGCTCTGAGGAAGAGGAGGAGGGGGAGGAGGGAAGTCCTGCTCTGGAGGAGGAGGAGGAGGAGGAGGAGGAGGGAAGTCCTGCTCTGGAGGAGGAGGAGGAGGAGGATGGAAGTCCTGCTCTGGAGGAGGAGGAGGAGGAGGATGGAAGTCCTGCTCTGGAGAAGGAGGGGAGGAGGAGGATGGAAGTCCTGCTCTGGAGGAGGAGGAGGAGGAGGAGGGTAGTCCTGCTCTGGAGGAGGAGGAGGAGGAGGGAAGTCCTGCTCTGGAGGAGGAGAAGGAGGAGGAGGAGGGAAGTCCTGCTCTGTAGGAGGAGGAGGAGGAGGAGGAGGAGGGAAGTCCTGCTCTGGAGGAGGAGGAGGAGGAGGAGGGAAGTCCTGCTCTGGAGGAGTAGGGAGGAGGAGGAGGAGGAGGGAAGTCCTGCTCTGGAGGAGGAGGAGGAGGAGGGAGGATGGAAGTCCTGCTCTGGAGGAGGAGGAGGAGGATGGAAGTCCTGCTCTGGAGGAGGAGGATGGAAGTCCTGCTCTGGAGGAGGAGGAGGAGGGGGAAGTCCTGCTCTGGAGGAGGAGGAGGAGGAGGGAAGTCCTGCTCTGGAGGAGGAGGAGGAGGAGGTAAGTCCCTGCTCTGGAGGAGGAGGAGGAGGGAGGGAAGTCCTGCTCTGGAGGAGGAGGAGGGGGGGGGAGTCCTGCTCTGGAGGAGGAGGGGGGGGGGGAGTCCTGCTCTGGAGGAGGAGGGGGGGGGGAGTCCTGCTCTGGAGGAGGAGGGGGGGGGGGAGTCCTGCTCTGGAGGAGGAGGGGGGGGGAGTCCTGCTCTGGAGGAGGAGGGGGGGGGAGTCCTGCTCTGGAGGAGGAGCGTGGGGGGGGGAAGTCCTGCTCTGGAGGAGGAGGGTGGGGGGAGTCCCTGCTCTGGAGGAGGAGGGGGGGGGGGAGTCCTGCTCTGGAGGAGGAGGGGGGGGGAGTCCTGCTCTGGAGGAGGAGCGGGGGGGGGAAGTCCTGCTCTGGAGGAGGAGGAGGGGGGGGAGTCCTGCTCTGGAGGAGGAGCGGGGGGGGGAAGTCCTGCTCTGGAGGAGGAGGAGGAGGGGGGGGAGTCCTGCTCTGGAGGAGGAGGAGGAGGGGGGGAGTCCTGCTCTGGAGGAGGAGGAGGAGGGGGGGAGTCCTGCTCTGGAGGAGGGGGGGGAAGTCCTGCTCTGGAGGAGGAGGAGGGGGGGGAGTCCTGCTCTGGAGGAGGAGGAGGAGGGGGGGAGTCCTGCTCTGGAGGAGGAGGAGGAGGGGGGGAGTCCTGCTCTGGAGGAGGAGGAGGAGGGGGGGGAGTCCTGCTCTGGAGGAGGGGGGGGGGAGTCCTGCTCTGGAGGAGGAGGAGGGGGGGGAGTCCTGCTCTGGAGGAGGAGGGGGGGGGAGAAGTCCTGCTCTGGAGGAGGAGGGGGGGGGAGAAGTCCTGCTCTGGAGGAGGAGGAGGGGGGAGAAGTCCTGCTCTGGAGGAGGAGGAGGGGGGAGAAGTCCTGCTCTGGAGGAGGAGGAGGGGGGAGAAGTCCTGCTCTGGAGGAGGAGGAGGGGGGGGAGAAGTCCTGCTCTGGAGGAGGAGGAGGGGGGGGGGGGAAGTCCTGCTCTGGAGGAGGAGGAGGGGGGGGGGAAGTCCTGCTCTGGAGGAGGAGGAGGGGGGGGAAGTCCTGCTCTGGAGGAGGAGGGGGGGAGTCCTGCTCTGGAGGAGGAGGGGGGGAGTCCTGCTCTGGAGGAGGAGGAGGAGGAGGGGGGGGGGGGAGTCCTGCTCTGGAGAAGGAGGAGGAGGGGGGGGGAGTCCTGCTCTGGAAGAGGAGGAGGGGGGGAAGTCCTGCTCTGGAAGAGGAGGAGGGGGGGGGGGGAGTCCTGCTCTGGAGGAGGAGGGGGGGAGAAGTCCTGCTCTGGAGGAGGGAGGGGGGGGGAGAAGTCCTGCTCTGGAGGAGGAGGGGGGGGGAGAAGTCCTGCTCTGGAGGAGGAGGAGGAGGAGGAGGAGGGGGGAAGTCCTGCTCAGGAGGAGGGGGGGGGGGAGTCCTGCTCTGGAGGAGGGGGGGGGGAAGTCCTGCTCTGGAGGAGGGGGGGTGGAAGTCCTGCTCTGGAGGGGGGGAGTCCTGCTCTGGAGGAGGAGGAGGAGGGGGGGAGTGCTGCTCTGGAGGAGGAGGAGGAGGGGGGAAGTCCTGCTCTGGAGGAGAGGAGAGGAGGGGGGGGAGTCCTGCTCTGGAGGAGGAGGAGGAGGGGGGGAGTCCTGCTCTGGAGGAGAGGAGGAGGGGGGGAGTCCTGCTCTGGAGGAGGAGGAGGGGGGGGGAGTCCTGCTCTGGAGGAGGAGCAGGAGGGGGGGAGTCCTGCTCTGGAGGAGCAGGAGGGGGGAAGTCCTGCTCTGGAGGAGCAGGAGGGGGGGAAGTCCTGCTCTGGAGGAGGAGGAGGGGGGAAGTCCTACTCTGGAGGAGGAGGAGGGGGGGGGAAGTCCTGCTCTGGAGGAGGAGGGGGGGGAAGTCCTGCTCTGGAGGAGGAGGAGGAGGGGGGGGGCGTCCTGCTCTGGAGGAGGAGGACGAAGAGGAGGAAGTCCTGCTCTGGAGGAGGAGGAGGGGGGGGAAGTCCTGCTCTGCAGGAGGAGGAGGAGGAGGGGGGGGAGTCCTGCTCTGGAGGAGGAGGAGGAGGAGGGGGGGAGTCCTGCTCTGGAGGAGGGGGGGGAGTCCTGCTCTGGAGGAGGGGGGGAGTCCTGCTCTGGAGGAGGGGGGGGAGTCCTGCTCTGGAGGAGGGGGGGAGTCCTGCTCTGGAGGAGGAGAGGGAAGTCCTGTTCTGGAGGAGGAGGAGGCGGGGGGGGGGAGTCCTGTTCTGGAGGAGGAGGGGGGGGAGTCCTGTTCTGGAGGAGGAGGGGGGGGAGTCCTGTTCTGGAGGAGGAGGGGGGGAGTCCTGTTCTGTAGGAGGGGGGGAGTCCTGTCTGGAGGAGGAGGGGGAAGTCCTGTTCTAGAGGAGGAGGGGGAAGTCCTGTTCTGGAGGAGGAGGAGGGGGAAGTCCTGTTCTGGAGGAGGAGGAGGGGGAAGTCCTGTTCTGGAGGAGGAGGAGGAGGAGGGGGAAGTCCTGTTCTGGAGGAGGAGGAGGAAGAGGAGGAGGGGGAAGTCCTGCTCTGGAGGAGGAGGAGGAGGAGGAGGAGGAGGAGGGGGAAGTCCTGCTCTGGAGGAGGAGGAGGGGGAAGTCCTGCTCTGGAGGAGGAGGAGGAGAAGAGGGAAGTCCTGCTCTGGAGGGGAAGTCCTGCTCTGGAGGAGGAGGAGGGGAAGTCCTGCTCTGGAGGAGGAGGAGGGGGAAGTCCTGCTCTGGAGGAGGAGGAGGGGGAAGTCCTGCTCTGGAGGAGGAGGAGGAGGGGGAAGTCCTGCTCTGGAGGAGGAGGAGGAGGGGGAAGTCTTGCTCTGGAGGAGGAGGAGGAGGGGGAGGAGGGGGAAGTCCTGCTCTGGAGGTGGAGGGGGAGGAGGAGGAGGGGGGGAAGGTCCTGCTCTGGAGGAGGAGGAGGAGGAGGAGGAGGAGGAAGTCCTGCTCTGGAGGAAGAGGAGGAGGGGGAGGAGGGGGAAGTCCTGCTTTGGAGGAGGAGGAGGAGGGGGAAGTCCTGCTCTGGAGGAAGAGGAGGAGGGGGAGGAGGGGGAAGTCCTGCTCTGGAGGAGGAGGAGGAGGAGGAGGGGGGAAGTCCTGCTCTGGAGGAGGAGGAAGAGGAGGGAAGTCCTGCTCTGGAGGAGGAGGAAGAGGAGGGAAGTCCTGCTCTGGAGGAGGAGAAGGGAAGTCCTGCTCTGGAGGAGGAGGAGGGAAGTCCTGCTCTGGAGGAGGAGGAGGGAAGTCCTGCTCTGGAGGAGGAGGAGGAGGAGGAGGAGGGAAGTCCTGCTCTGGAGGAGGAGGTGGAGGAGGAGGAGGAGGGAAGTCCTGCTCTGGAGGAGGAGGAGGAGGAGAGAAGTCCTGCTCTGGAGGAGGAGGAGGAGGAGGGAAGTCCTGCTCTGGAGGAGGAGGAGGAGGGAAGTCCTGCTCTGGAGGAGGAGGAGGAGGAGGAGGAGGGAAGTCCTGTTCTGGAGGAGGAGGAGGAGGAGGGAAGTCCTGCTCTGGAGGAGGAGGAGGAGGAGGAGGAGGGAAGTCCTGCTCTGGAGGAGGAGGAGGATGGAAGTCCTGCTCTGGAGGAGGGAGGAGGAGGAGCGAGGAGGATGGAAGTCCTGCTCTGGAGGAGGAGGAGGATGGAAGTCCTGCTCTGGAGGAGGAGGAGGAGGGGGAAGTCCTGCTCTGGAGGAAGAGGAGGAGGGGAGGAGGGAAGTCCTGCTCTGGAGGAGGAGGAGGAGGAGGAGGAGGAGGAGGAGGGAAGTCCTGCTCTGGAGGAGGAGGAGGAGGAGGATGGAAGTCCTGCTCTGGAGAAGGAGGAGGAGGAGGATGGAAGTCCTGCTCTGGAGGAGGAGGAGGAGGAGGGGGAAGTCCTGCTCTGGAGGAGGAGGATGGTAGTCCTGCTCTGGAGGAGGAGGAGGAGGAGGGTAGTCCTGCTCTGGAGGAGGAGGAGGAGGAGGAGGAGGGAAGTCCTGCTCTGGAGGAGGAGGAGGAGGAGGAGGAGGGAAGTCCTGCTCTGGAGGAGGAGGAGGAGGAGGAGGAGGGAAGTCCTGCTCTGGAGGAGGAGGAGGAGGAGGAGGGAAGTCCTGCTCTGGAGGAGGAGGAGGAGGAGGAGGATGGAAGTCCTGCTCTGGAGGAGGAGGAGGAGGAGGAGGAGGATGGAAGTCCTGCTCTGGAGGAGGAGGAGGAGGATGGAAGTCCTGCTCTGGAGGAGGAGGAGGAGGGGGAAGTCCTGCTCTGGAGGAGGAGGAGGAGGAGGAGGAGGGAAGTCCTGCTCTGGAGGAGGAGGAGGAGGAGGAGGAGGTAAGTCCTGCTCTGGAGGAGGAGGAGGAGGAGGGAAGTCCTGCTCTGGAGGAGGAGGAGGAGGAGGAGGGAAGTCCTGCTCTGGAGGAGGAGGAGGAGGAGGAGGAGGAGGAGGAGGGAAGTCCTGCTCTGGAGGAGGAGGAGGAGGAGGAGGGAAGTCCTGCTCTGGAGGAGGAGGAGGAGGAGGAGGATGGAAGTCCTGCTCTGGAGGAGGAGGAGGAGGAGGAGGATGGAAGTCCAGCTCTGGAGGAGGAGGAGGAGGATGGAAGTCCTGCTCTGGAGGAGGAGGAGGAGGGGGAAGTCCTGCTCTGGAGGAGGAGGAGGATGGTAGTCCTGCTCTGGAGGAGGAGGAGGAGGAGGAGGGAAGTCCTGCTCTGGAGGAGGAGGAGGAGGAGGAGGGAAGTCCTGCTCTGGAGGAGGAGGAGGAGGAGGAGGAGGGAAGTCCTGCTCTGGAGGAGGAGGAGGAGGAGGAGGAGGGAAGTCCTGCTCTGGAGGAGGAGGAGGAGGAGGAGGGAAGTCCTGCTCTGGAGGAGGAGGAGGAGGAGGGAAGTCCTGCTCTGGAGGAGGAGGAGGAGGAGGAGGGAAGTCCTGCTCTGGAGGAGGAGGAGGAGGAGGAGGGAAGTCCTGCTCTGGAGGAGAAGGAGGAGGAGGAGGAGGGAAGTCCTGCTCTGGAGGAGGAGGAGGAGGAGGAGGAGGGGAAAGTCCTGCTCTGGAGGAGGAGGAGGAGGGGGAAGTCCTGCTCTGGAGGAGGAGGAGGAGGAGGGAGGGGGAAGTCCTGCTCTGGAGGAGGAGGAGGAGGAGGAGGGAGGGGGAAGTCCTGCTCTGGAGGAGGAGGAGGAGGGAGGGGGAAGTCCTGCTCTGGAGGAGGAGGAGTAGGAGGGGGAAGTCCTGCTCTGGAGGAGGAGGAGGAGGAGTAGGAGGGGGAAGTCCTGCTCCGGAGGAGGAGGGAGTGGGAAGTCCTGCTCTGGAGGAGGAGGAGGGGGGGAAGTCCTGCTCTGGAGGAGGAGGAGGAGGGAAGTCCTGCTCTGGAGGAGGAGGAGGAGGAGGAGGAGGGAAGTCCTGCTCTGGAGGAGGAGGAGGAGGGGGGGAGTCCTGCTCTGGAGGAGGAGGAGGGGGGGGGAGTCCTGCTCTGGAGGAGGAGGAGGGGGGGGGAGTCCTGCTCTGGAGGAGGAGGAGGGGGGGGAGTCCTGCTCTGGAGGAGGAGCAGGGGGGGGGAGTCCTGCTCTGGAGGAGGAGGAGGGGGGGGAGTCCTGCTCTGGAGGAGGAGCAGGAGGGGGGAGTCCTGCTCTGGAGGAGCAGGAGTGGGGGGAAGTCCTGCTCTGGAGGAGGAGGAGGGGGGAAATCCTACTCTGGAGGAGGAGGAGGGGGGGGGGAGTCCTGCTCTGGAGGAGGAGGGGGGGGGGGGAAGTCCTGCTCTGGAGGAGGAGGAGGAGGGGGGGGGGAAGCCCTGCTCTGGAGGAGGAGGAGGAGGGGGGGGGAGTCCTGCTCTGGAGGAGGAGGAGGAGGAGGAGGGGGAAGACCTGCTCTGGAGGAGGAGGAGGAGGAGGAGGAGGGGGAAGCCCTGCTCTGGAGGAGGAGGAGGGGGAAGCCCTGCTCTGGAAGAGGAGGAGGAGGGGGGGGGGGGAAGTCCTGCTCTGCAGGAGGAGGAGGGGGGGGGCGTCCTGCTCTGGAGGAGGAGGATGAAGAGGAGGAAGTCCTGCTCTGGAGGAGGAGGAGGGGGGGAAGTCCTGCTCTGCAGGAGGAGGAGGAGGAGGGGGGGGGAGTCCTGCTCTGGAGGAGGAGGAGGAGGAGGGGGGGGAGTCCTGCTCTGGAGGAGGGGGGGGAGTCCTGCTCTGGAGGAGGGGGGGAGTCCTGCTCTGGAGGAGGGGGGGGAGTCCTGCTCTGGAGGAGGAGGGGGGGGTCCTGCTCTGGAGGAGGAGGGGGGCAGTCCCTGCTCTGGAGGAGGAGGGGGGGAGTCCTGCTCTGGAGGAGGAGGGGGGGGTCCTGCTCTGGAGGAGGAGGGGGGAGTCCTGCTCTGGAGGAGGAGGGGGGGGAGTCCTGCTCTGGAGGAGGAGGAGGAGGAGGAGGGGGGGAGTCCTGCTCTGGAGGAGGAGGAGGAGGAGGGGGGGGGAGTCCTGCTCTGGAGGAGGAGGAGGAGGGGGGGAGTCCTGCTCTGGAGGAGGAGGAGGGGGGGGAGTCCTGCTCTGGAGGAGGAGGAGGGGGGGAGTCCTGCTCTGGAGGAGGAGGAGGGGGGGGGGAGTCCTGCTCTGGAGGAGGAGGAGGGGGGGGAGTCCTGCTCTGGAGGAGGAGGAGGGGGGGAGTTCTGCTCTGGAGGAGGAGGAGGGGGGGGGGAGTCCTGCTCTGGAGGAGGAGGAGGGGGGGGGGAGTCCTGCTCTGGAGGAGGAGGAGGGGGGGAGTTCTGCTCTGGAGGAGGAGGAGGGGGGGGGGGGTGTCCTGCTCTGGAGGAGGAGGAGGGGGGGGGAGTCCTGCTCTGGAGGAGGAGGAGGGGGAAGTCCTGTTCTGGAGGAGGAGGAGGGGGAAGTCCTGATCTGGAGGAGGAGGAGGGGGAGAGGAGGAAGTCCTGCTCTGAAGGAGGAGGAGGAGCAGGAGGAGGGGGAAGTCCTGCTCTGGAGGAGGAGAGGGAAGTCCTGTTCTGGAGGAGGAGGAGGACGGGGGGGGGAGTCCTGTCTGGAGGAGGAGGGGGGGGAAGTCCTGTTCTGGAGGAGGAAGGGGGGGAGTCCTGTTCTGGAGGAGGAGGAGGGGGGGGTCTGTCTGGAGGAGGAGGGGGAAGTCCTTGCTCTGGAGGAGGAGAGGGAAGTCCTGTTCTGGAGGAGGAGGAGGACGGGGGGGGGAGTCCTGTTCTGGAGGAGGACGGGGGGGGGGGGAGTCCTGTTCTGGAGGAGGAGGGGGGGAGTCCTGTTCTGGAGGAGGAGGGGGAGTCCTGTTCTGGAGGAGGAGGGGGGGGGGGTCCTGTTCTGGAGGAGGAGGGGGGGGGGGAGTCCTGTTCTGGAGGAGGAGGGGGGGGGAGTCCTGTTCTGGAGGAGGAGGGGGGGGGGAGTCCTGTTCTGGAGGAGGAGGGGGGGGAGTCCTGTTCTGGAGGAGGGGGGGAGTCCTGTTCTGGAGGAGGAGGGGGAAGTCCTGTTCTAGAGGAGGAGGGGGAAGTCCTGTCTGGAGAGGAGGAGGTGGGAAGTCCTGTTCTGGAGAGGAGGAGGGGGAAGTCCTGTTCTGGAGGAGGAGGAGGAGGGGAAGTCCTGTTCTGGAGGAGGAGGAGGAAGAGGAGGAGGGGGAAGTCCTGCTCTGGAGGAGGAGGAGGAGGAGGAGGAGGAGGAGGAGGAGGGGGAAGTCCTGCTCTGGAGGAGGAGGAGGGGGAAGTCCTGCTCTGGAGGAGGAGGAGAGAAGAGGGAAGTCCTGCTCTGGAGGGGGAAGTCCTGCTCTGGAGGAGGAGGGGGAAGTCCTGCTCTGGAGGAGGAGGAGGGGGAAGTCCTGCTCTGGAGGAGGAGGAGGGGGAAGTCCTGCTCTGGAGGAGGAGGAGGAGGAGGAGGAGGGGAAGTCCTGCTCTGGAGGAGGAGGAGGAGGGGGAAGTCTTGCTCTGGAGGAGGAGGAGGAGGGGGAGGAGGGGGAAGTCCTGCTCTGGAGGTGGAGGGGGAGGAGGAGGAGGGGGGGGAAGTCCTGCTCTGGAGGAGGAGGAGGAGGAGGAGGAGGAGGAGGAGGAAGTCCTGCTCTGGAGGAAGAGGAGGAGGGGGGAGGAGGGGGAAGTCCTGCTTTGGAGGAGGAGGAGGAGGGGGAAGTCCTGCTCTGGAGGAAGAGGAGGAGGGGGAGGAGGGGGAAGTCCTGCTCTGGAGGAGGAGGAGGAGGAGGAGGGGGAAGTCCTGCTCTGGAGGAGGAGGAGGAGGAGGGAAGTCCTGCTCTGGAGGAGGAGGAAGAGGAGGGAAGTCCTGCTCTGGAGGAGGAGGAGGGAAGTCCTGCTCTGGAGGAGGAGGAGGGAAGTCCTGCTCTGGAGGAGGAGGAGGAGGAGGAGGAGGAGGGAAGTCCTGCTCTGGAGGAGGAGGTGGAGGAGGAGGAGGGAAGTCCTGCTCTGGAGGAGGAGGAGGAGGAGAGAAGTCCTGCTCTGGAGGAGGAGGAGGAGGAGGAGGGAAGTCCTGCTCTGGAGGAGGAGGAGGAGGGAAGTCCTGCTCTGGAGGAGGAGGAGGAGGAGGAGGAGGGAAGTCCTGTTCTGGAGGAGGAGGAGGAGGAGGAGGGAAGTCCTGCTCTGGAGGAGGAGGAGGAGGAGGAGGAGGGAAGTCCTGCTCTGGAGGAGGAGGAGGATGGAAGTCCTGCTCTGGAGGAGGAGGAGGAGGATGGAAGTCCTGCTCTGGAGGAGGAGGAGGAGGATGGAAGTCCTGCTCTGGAGGAGGAGGAGGAGGGGGAAGTCCTGCTCTGGAGGAAGAGGAGGAGGGGGAGGAGGGAAGTCCTGCTCTGGAGGAGGAGGAGGAGGAGGAGGGAAGTCCTGCTCTGGAGGAGGAGGAGGAGGAGGAGGAGGGAAGTCCTGCTCTGGAGGAGGAGGAGGAGGAGGAGGAGGGAAGTCCTGCTCTGGAGGAGGAGGAGGAGGAGGAGGAGGAGGGAAGTCCTGCTCTGGAGGAGGAGGAGGAGGAGGAGGAAGTCCTGCTCTGGAGAGGAGGAGGAGGAGGAGGATGGAAGTCCTGCTCTGGAGGAGGAGGAGGAGGATGGAAGTCCTGCTCTGGAGGAGGAGGAGGAGGATGGAAGTCCTGCTCTGGAGGAGGAGGAGGAGGGGGAAGTCCTGCTCTGGAGGAGGAGGAGGATGGTAGTCCTGCTCTGGAGGAGGAGGAGGAGGAGGAGGAGGGAAGTCCTGCTCTGGAGGAGGAGGAGGAGGAGGAGGGAAGTCCTGCTCTGGAGGAGGAGGAGGAGGAGGAGGGAAGTCCTGCTCTGGAGGAGGAGGAGAGGAGGAGGGAAGTCCTGCTCTGGAGGAGGAGGAGGAGGAAGAGGGAAGTCCTGCTCTGGAGGAGGAGGAGGAGAGGAGGAGGAGGGAAGTCCTGCTCTGGAGGAGAAGGAGGAGGAGGAGGAGGGAAGTCCTGCTCTGGAGGAGGAGGAGGAGGAGGAGGGGAAAGTCCTGCTCTGGAGGAGGAGGAGGAGGGGGAAGTCCTGCTCTGGAGGAGGAGGAGGAGGAGGGAGGGGGAAGTCCTGCTCTGGAGGAGGAGGAGGAGGAGGGAGGGGGAAGTCCTGCTCTGGAGGAGGAGGAGGAGGAGGGAGGGGGAAGTCCTGCTCTGGAGGAGGAGGAGTAGGAGGGGGAAGTCCTGCTCTGGAGGAGGAGGAGGGAGGAGTAGGAGGGGGAAGTCCTGCTCCGGAGGAGGAGGGAGTGGGAAGTCCTGCTCTGGAGGAGGAGGAGGGGGGGAAGTCCTGCTCTGGAGGAGGAGGAGGAGGGAAGTCCTGCTCTGGAGGAGGAGGAGGAGGAGGAGGAGGAGGAGGAGGGAAGTCCTGCTCTGGAGGAGGAGGAGGAGGGGGGGAGTCCTGCTCTGGAGGAGGAGGAGGGGGGGGAGTCCTGCTCTGGAGGAGGAGCAGGAGGGGGGGAGTTCCTGCTCTGGAGGAGCAGGAGGGGGGGAAGTCCTGCTCTGGAGGAGGAGGAGGGGGGAAGTCCTACTCTGGAGGAGGAGGAGGGGGGGGGGGAGTCCTGCTCTGGAGGAGGAGGGGGGGGGGAAGTCCTGCTCTGGAGGAGGAGGAGGAGGGGGGGGGAAGTCCTGCTCTGGAGGAGGAGGACGGAGGGGGGGAAGTCCTGCTCTGGAGGAGGAGGAGGAGGAGGAGGAGGAGGGGGAAGACCTGCTCTGGAGGAGGAGGAGGAGGAGGAGGAGGGGGAAGCCCTGCTCTGGAGGAGGAGGAGGGGAAGCCCTGCTCTGGAAGAGGAGGAGGAGGGGGGGGGGAAGTCCTGCTCTGCAGGAGGAGGAGGGGGGGGGGCGTCCTGCTCTGGAGGAGGAGGACGAAGAGGAGGAAGTCCTGCTCTGGAGGAGGAGGAGGGGGGGGAAGTCCTGCTCTGCAGGAGGAGGAGGAGGGGGGGGGGGGAGTCCTGCTCTGGAGGAGGAGGAGGAGGAGGGGGGGGGGGGAGTCCTGCTCTGGAGGAGGGGGGGAGTCCTGCTCTGGAGGAGGGGGGGAGTCCTGCTCTGGAGGAGGGGGGTAGTCCTGCTCTGGAGGAGGAGGGGGGGGTCCTGCTCTGGAGGAGGAGGGGGGGAGTCCTGCTCTGGAGGAGGAGGGGGGGAGTCCTGCTCTGGAGGAGGAGGGGGGGGAGTCCTGCTCTGGAGGAGGAGGGGGGGAGTCCTGCTCTGGAGGAGGAGGGGGGGGGGTCCTGCTCTGGAGGAGGAGGGGGGGGAGTCCTGCTCTGGAGGAGGAGGGGGGGGAGTCCTGCTCTGGAGGAGGAGGAGGAGGAGGGGGGGGAGTCCTGCTCTGGAGGAGGAGGAGGAGGAGGGGGGGGGAGTCCTA
>JAYJKI010000688.1:0-78118 GCA_035609135.1 Eleutherodactylus coqui | reverse complement strand
TCTGTATTATCTGCTGTACAGTAGACTGTCTCTCCATACTACACAGACCTGTATTATCTGCTGTAACAGTAGACTGTCCCTCCATACGTACACAGACCTGTATTATCTGCTGTACAGTAGACTGTCTCTCCATACTACACAGACCTGTATTATCTGCTGTACAGTAGACTGTCTCTCCATACTACACAGACCTGTATTATCTGCTGTACAGTAGACTGTCTCTCCATACTACACAGACCTGTATTATCTGCTGTACAGTAGACTGTCTCTCCATACTACACAGACCGTATTATCTGCTGTACAGTAGACTGCCTCTCCATACTACACAGACCTGTATTATCTGCTGTACAGTAGACTGTCTCTCCATACTACACAGACCCTGTATTATCTGCTGTACAGTAGACTGTCTCTCCATACTACACAGACCTGTATTATCTGCTGTACAGTAGACTGCCTCTCCATACTACACAGACCTGTATTATCTGCTGTACAGTAGACTGTCTCTCCATACTACACAGACCTGTATTATCTGCTGTACAGTAGACTGTCCTCTCCATACTACACAGACCTGTATTATCTGCTGTACAGTAGACTGTCTCTCCATACTACAAGACCTGTATTATCTGCTGTACAGTAGACTGTCTCTCCATACTACACAGACCTGTATTATCTGCTGTACAGTAGACTGCCTCTCCATACTACACAGACCTGTATTATCCTGCTGTACAGTAGACTGCCTCTCTATACTACACAGACCTGTATTATCTGCTGTACAGTAGACTGCCTCTCCATACTACACAGACCTGTATTATCTGCTGTACAGTAGACTGCCTCTATCCATACTACACAGACCTGTATTATCCGCTGTACAGTAGACTGCCTCTCCATACTACACAGACCTGTATTATCTGCTGTACAGTAGACTGCCTCTCCATACTACACAGACCTGTATTATCGCTGTACAGTAGACTGTCTCTCCATACTACACAGACCTGTATTATCTGCTGTACAGTAGACTGTCTCTCCATACTACACAGACCTGTATTATCTGCTGTACAGTAGACTGTCTCTCCATACTACACAGACCTGTATTATCTGCTGTACAGTAGACTGTCTCTCCATACTACACAGACCTGTATTATCTGCTGTACAGTAGACTGTCTCTCCATACTACACAGACCTGTATTATCCGCTGTACAGTAGACTGTCTCTCCATACTACACAGACCTGTATTATCTGCTGTACAGTAGACTGTCTCTCCATACTACACAGACCTGTATTATCTGCTGTACAGTAGACTGTCTCTCCATACTACACAGACCTGTATTATCTGCTGTACAGTAGACTGTCTCTCCATACTACACAGACCTGTATTATCTGCTGTACAGTAGACTGCCTCTCCATACTACACAGACCTGTATTATCTGCTGTACAGTAGACTGTCTCTCCATACTACACAGACCTGTATTATCTGCTGTACAGTAGACTGTCTCTCCATACTACACAGACCTGTATTATCTGCTGTACAGTAGACTGTCTCTCCATACTACACAGACCTGTATTATCTGCTGTACAGTAGACTGTCTCTCCATACTACACAGACCTGTATTATCTGCTGTACAGTAGACTGTCTCTCCATACTACACAGACCTGTATTATCTGCTGTACAGTAGACTGCCCCTCCATACTACACAGACCTGTATTATCTGCTGTACAGTAGACTGTCTCTCCATACTACACAGACCTGTATTATCTGCTGTACAGTAGACTGTCTCTCCATACTACACAGACCTGTATTATCTGCTGTACAGTAGACTGTCTCTCCATACTACACAGACCTGTATTATCTGCTGTACAGTAGACTGTCTCTCCATACTACACAGACCTGTATTATCTGCTGTACAGTAGACTGCCTCCTCCATACTACACAGACCTGTATTATCTGCTGTACAGTAGACTGTCTCTCCATACTACACAGACCTGTATTATCTGCTGTACAGTAGACTGTCTCTCCATACTACACAGACCTGTATTATCTGCTGTACAGTAGACTGTCTCTCCATACTACACAGACCTGTATTATCTGCTGTACAGTAGACTGTCTCTCCATACTACACAGACCTGTATTATCTGCTGTACAGTAGACTGTCTCTCCATACTACACAGACCTGTATTATCTGCTGTACAGTAGACTGTCTCTCCATACTACACAGACCTGTATTATCTGCTGTACAGTAGACTGTCTCTCCATACTACACAGACCTGTATTATCTGCTGTACAGTAGACTGTCTCTCCATACTACACAGACCTGTATTATCTGCTGTACAGTAGACTGTCTCTCCATACTACACAGACCTGTATTATCTGCTGTACAGTAGACTGTCTCTCCATACTACACAGACCTGTATTATCTGCTGTACAGTAGACTGTCTCTCCATACTACACAGACCTGTATTATCTGCTGTACAGTAGACTGTCCTCTCCATACTACACAGACCTGTATTATCTGCTGTACAGTAGACTGTCTCTCCATACTACACAGACCTGTATTATCTGCTGTACAGTAGACTGTCCTCTCCATACTACACAGACCTGTATTATCTGCTGTACAGTAGACTGTCCTCTCCATACTACACAGACCTGTATTATCTGCTGTACAGTAGACTGTCTCTCCATACTACACAGACCTGTATTATCTGCTGTACAGTAGACTGTCTCTCCATACTACACAGACCTGTATTATCTGCTGTACAGTAGACTGTCTCTCCATACTACACAGACCTGTATTATCTGCTGTACAGTAGACTGTCCTCTCCATACTACACAGACCTGTATTATCTGCTGTACAGTAGACTGCCTCCTCCATACTACACAGACCTGTATTATCTGCTGTACAGTAGACTGTCTCTCCATACTACACAGACCTGTATTATCTGCTGTACAGTAGACTGTCTCTCCATACTACACAGACCTGTATTATCTGCTGTACAGTAGACTGTCTCTCCATACTACACAGACCTGTATTATCTGCTGTACAGTAGACTGCCCTCCATACTAGCACAGACCTGTATTATCTGCTGTACAGTAGACTGTCTCTCCATACTACACAGACCTGTATTATCTGCTGTACAGTAGACTGTCTCTCCATACTACACAGACCTGTATTATCTGCTGTACAGTAGACTGCCCCTCCATACTACACAGACCTGTTTATCTGCTGTACAGTAGACTGCCCTCCATACTACACAGACCTGTATTATCTGCTGTACAGTAGACTGTCTCTCCATACTACACAGACCTGTATTATCTGCTGTACAGTAGACTGTCTCTCCATACTACACAGACCTGTATTATCTGCTGTACAGTAGACTGTCTCCTCCATACTACACAGACCTGTATTATCTGCTGTACAGTAGACTGTCCCTCCATACTGCACAGACCTGTATTATCTGCTGTACAGTAGACTGTCCTCCTCCATACTACACAGACCTGTATTATCTGCTGTACAGTAGACTGTCTCTCCATACTACACAGACCTGTATTATCTGCTGTACAGTAGACTGCCCCTCCATACTACACAGACCTGTATTATCTGCTGTACAGTAGACTGTCTCTCCATACTACACAGACCTGTATTATCTGCTGTACAGTAGACTGTCTCTCCATACTACACAGACCTGTATTATCTGCTGTACAGTAGACTGTCTCTCCATACTACACAGACCTGTATTATCTGCTGTACAGTAGACTGCCTCTCCATACTACACAGACCTGTATTATCTGCTGTACAGTAGACTGTCTCTCCATACTACACAGACCTGTATTATCTGCTGTACAGTAGACTGCCCCTCCATACTACACAGACCTGTATTATCTGCTGTACAGTAGACTGCCTCTCCATACTACACAGACCTGTATTATCTGCTGTACAGTAGACTGTCTCTCCATACTACACAGACCTGTATTATCTGCTGTACAGTAGACTGCCCCTCCATACTACACAGACCTGTATTATCTGCTGTACAGTAGACTGTCTCTCCATACTACACAGACCTGTATTATCTGCTGTACAGTAGACTGCCCCTCCATACTACACAGACCTGTATTATCTGCTGTACAGTAGACTGTCTCTCCATACTACACAGACCTGTATTATCTGCTGTACAGTAGACTGTCTCTCCATACTACACAGACCTGTATTATCTGCTGTACAGTAGACTGTCTCTCCATACTGCACAGACCTGTATTATCTGCTGTACAGTAGACTGTCTCTCCATACTACACAGACCTGTATTATCTGCTGTACAGTAGACTGTCTCTCCATACTACACAGACCTGTATTATCTGCTGTACAGTAGACTGTCTCTCCATACTACACAGACCTGTATTATCTGCTGTACAGTAGACTGCCTCTCCATACTACACAGACCTGTATTATCTGCTGTACAGTAGACTGCCTCTCCATACTACACAGACCTGTATTATCTGCTGTACAGTAGACTGTCTCTCCATACTACACAGACCTGTATTATCTGCTGTACAGTAGACTGTCTCTCCATACTACACAGACCTGTATTATCTGCTGTACAGTAGACTGTCCTCTCCATACTACACAGACCTGTATTATCTGCTGTACAGTAGACTCCCCTCCATACTACACAGACCTGTATTATCTGCTGTACAGTAGACTGTCTCTCCATACTACACACACCTGTATTATCTGCTGTACAGTAGACTGTCTCTCCATACTACACAGACCTGTATTATCTGCTGTACAGTAGACTGTCTCTCCATACTGCACAGACCTGTATTATCTGCTGTACAGTAGACTGCCTCTCCATACTACACAGACCTGTATTATCTGCTGTACAGTAGACTGTCTCTCCATACTACACAGACCTGTATTATCTGCTGTACAGTAGACTGTCTCTCCATACTACACAGACCTGTATTATCTGCTGTACAGTAGACTGTCTCTCCATACTACACAGACCTGTATTATCTGCTGTACAGTAGACTGCCCCTCCATACTGCACAGACCTGTATTATCTGCTGTACAGTAGACTGCCCTCCATACTACACAGACCTGTATTATCTGCTGTACAGTAGACTGTCTCTCTCCATACTACACAGACCTGTATTATCTGCTGTACAGTAGACTGCCCTCCATACTGCACAGACCTGTATTATCTGCTGTACAGTAGACTGCCTCTCCATACTACACAGACCTGTATTATCTGCTGTACAGTAGACTGTCTCTCCATACTACACAGACCTGTATTATCTGCTGTACAGTAGACTGTCTCTCCATACTACACAGACCTGTATTATCTGCTGTACAGTAGACTGTCTCTCCATACTACACAGACCTGTATTATCCGCTGTACAGTAGACTGCCCCTCCATACTACACAGACCTGTATTATCTGCTGTACAGTAGACTGCCCCTCCATACTACACAGACCTGTATTATCTGCTGTACAGTAGACTGCCCCTCCATACTACACAGACCTGTATTATCTGCTGTACAGTAGACTGTCTCTCCATAGTACACAGACCTGTATTATCTGCTGTACAGTAGACTGTCTCTCCATACTGCACAGACCTGTATTATCTGCTGTACAGTAGACTGTCTCTCCATACTACACAGACCCGTATTATCTGCTGTACAGTAGACTGCCCCTCCATACTACACAGACCTGTATTATCTGCTGTACAGTAGACTGTCTCTCCATACTACACAGACCTGTATTATCTGCTGTACAGTAGACTGTCTCTCCATACTACACAGACCTGTATTATCTGCTGTACAGTAGACTGTCTCTCCATACTACACAGACCTGTATTATCTGCTGTACAGTAGACTGTCTCTCCATACTACACAGACCTGTATTATCTGCTGTACAGTAGACTGTCTCTCCATACTACACAGACCTGTATTATCCGCTGTACAGTAGACTGTCTCTCCATACTACACAGACCTGTATTATCTGCTGTACAGTAGACTGTCTCTCCATACTACACAGACCTGTATTATCTGCTGTACAGTAGACTGTCTCTCCATACTACACAGACCTGTATTATCTGCTGTACAGTAGACTGCCCCTCCATACTGCACAGACCTGTATTATCTGCTGTACAGTAGACTGTCTCTCCATACTACACAGACCTGTATTATCTGCTGTACAGTAGATTGTCTCTCCATACTACACAGACCTGTATTATCTGCTGTACAGTAGACTCTCTCCATACTACACAGACCTGTATTATCTGCTGTACAGTAGACTGTCTCTCCATGCTGCACAGACCTGTATTATCTGCTGTACAGTAGACTGCCCCTCTATACTACACAGACCTGTATTATCTGCTGTACAGTAGACTGCCCCTCCATACTACACAGACCTGTATTATCTGCTGTACAGTAGACTGCCCCTCCATACTACACAGACCTGTATTATCTGCTGTACAGTAGACTGTCTCTCCATACTACACAGACCTGTATTATCTGCTGTACAGTAGACTGTCTCTCCATACTACACAGACCTGTATTATCTGCTGTACAGTAGACTGTCTCTCCATACTGCACAGACCTGTATTATCTGCTGTACAGTAGATTGTCTCTCCATACTACACAGACCTGTATTATCTGCTGTACAGTAGACTCTCTCCATACTACACAGACCTGTATTATCTGCTGTACAGTAGACTGTCTCTCCATGCTGCACAGACCTGTATTATCTGCTGTACAGTAGACTGCCCCTCTATACTACACAGACCTGTATTATCTGCTGTACAGTAGACTGTCTCTCCATACTACACAGACCTGTATTATCTGCTGTACAGTAGACTGTCTCTCCATACTACACAGACCTGTATTATCTGCTGTACAGTAGACTGTCTCTCCATACTACACAGACCTGTATTATCTGCTGTACAGTAGACTGTCTCTCCATACTGCACAGACCTGTATTATCTGCTGTACAGTAGACTGTCTCTCCATACTACACAGACCTGTATTATCTGCTGTACATTAGACTGTCTCTCCATACTACACAGACCTGTATTATCTGCTGTACAGTAGACTGTCCCTCCATACTACACAGACCTGTATTATCTGCCGTACAGTAGACTGTCTCTCCATACTACACAGACCTGTATTATCTGCTGTACAGTAGACTGCCCCTCCATACTACACAGACCTGTATTATCTGCTGTACAGTAGACTGCCTCTCCATACTACACAGACCTGTATTATCTGCTGTACAGTAGACTGTCTCTCCATGCTGCACAGACCTGTATTATCTGCTGTACAGTAGACTGCCCCTCTATACTACACAGACCTGTATTATCTGCTGTACAGTAGACTGCCCCTCCATACTACACAGACCTGTATTATCTGCTGTACAGTAGACTGCCCCTCCATACTACACAGACCTGTATTATCTGCTGTACAGTAGACTGTCCCTCCATACTACATAGACCTGTATTATCTGCTGTACAGTAGACTGTCTCTCCATACTACACAGACCTGTATTATCTGCTGTACAGTAGACTGTCTCTCCATACTACACAGACCTGTATTATCTGCTGTACAGTAGACTGCCTCTCCATACTACACAGACCTGTATTATCTGCTGTACAGTAGACTGTCTCTCCATGCTGCACAGACCTGTATTATCTGCTGTACAGTAGACTGCCCCTCTATACTACACAGACCTGTATTATCTGCTGTACAGTAGACTGCCCCTCCATACTACACAGACCTGTATTATCTGCTGTACAGTAGACTGCCCCTCCATACTACACAGACCTGTATTATCTGCTGTACAGTAGACTGTCTCTCCATACTACACAGACCTGTATTATCTGCTGTACAGTAGACTGTCTCTCCATACTACACAGACCTGTATTATCTGCTGTACAGTAGACTGCCTCTCCATACTACACAGACCTGTATTATCTGCTGTACAGTAGACTGCCACTCCATACTACACAGACCTGTATTATCTGCTGTACAGTAGACTGCCTCTCCATACTACACAGACCTGTATTATCTGCTGTACAGTAGACTGCCCCTCCATACTACACAGACCTGTATTATCTGCTGTACAGTAGACTCTCTCCATACTACACAGACCTGTATTATCTGCTGTACAGTAGACTGTCTCTCCATGCTGCACAGACCTGTATTATCTGCTGTACAGTAGACTGCCCCTCTATACTACACAGACCTGTATTATCTGCTGTACAGTAGACTGTCTCTCCATACTACACAGACCTATATTATCTGCTGTACAGTAGACTGTCTCTCCATACTACACAGACCTGTATTATCTGCTGTACAGTAGACTGTCTCTCCATACTACACAGACCTGTATTATCTGCTGTACAGTAGACTGTCTCTCCATACTGCACAGACCTGTATTATCTGCTGTACAGTAGATTGTCTCTCCATACTACACAGACCTGTATTATCTGCTGTACAGTAGACTGTCTCTCCATACTACACAGACCTGTATTACCTGCTGTACAGTAGACTGCCCCTCCATACTACACAGACCTGTATTATCTGCTGTACAGTAGACTGCCCCTCCATACTACACAGACCTGTATTATCTGCTGTACAGTAGACTGTCTCTCCATACTACACAGACCTGTATTATCTGCTGTACAGTAGACTGTCTCTCCATACTACACAGACCTGTATTATCTGCTGTACAGTAGACTGCCCCTCTATACTACACAGACCTGTATTATCTGCTGTACAGTAGACTGCCCCTCCATACTACACAGACCTGTATTATCTGCTGTACAGTAGACTGCCCCTCCATACTACACAGACCTGTATTATCTGCTGTACAGTAGACTGTCTCTCCATACTACACAGACCTGTATTATCTGCTGTACAGTAGACTGTCTCTCCATACTACACAGACCTGTATTATCTGCTGTACAGTAGATTGTCTCTCCATACTACACAGACCTGTATTATCTGCTGTACAGTAGATTGTCTCTCCATACTACACAGACCTGTATTATCTGCTGTACAGTAGACTGTCTCTCCATACTACACAGACCTGTATTATCTGCTGTACAGTAGACTGTCTCTCCATACTACACAGACCTGTATTATCTGCTGTACAGTAGACTGCCCCTCCATACTACACAGACCTGTATTATCTGCTGTACAGTAGACTGTCTCTCTATACTACACAGACCTGTATTATCTGCTGTACAGTAGACTGTCTCTCCATACTACACAGACCTGTATTATCTGCTGTACAGTAGACTGTCTCTCCATACTACACAGACCTGTATTATCTGCTGTACAGTAGACTGTCTCTCCATACTACACAGACCTGTATTATCTGCTGTACAGTAGACTGTCTCTCCATACTGCACAGACCTGTATTATCTGCTGTACAGTAGACTGTCTCTATACTACACAGACCTGTATTATCTGCTGTACAGTAGACTGCCTCTCCATACTACACAGACCTGTATTATCTGCTGTACAGTAGACTGTCCCTCCATACTACACAGACCTGTATTATCTGCTGTACAGTAGACTGTCTCTCCATACTACACAGACCTGTATTATCTGCTGTACAGTAGATTGTCTCTCCATACTACACAGACCTGTATTATCTGCTGTACAGTAGACTGTCTCTCCATACTGCACAGACCTGTATTATCTGCTGTACAGTAGACTGTCTCTCCATACTACACAGACCTGTATTATCTGCTGTACAGTAGATTGTCTCTCCATACTACACAGACCTGTATTATCTGCTGTACAGTAGACTGTCTCTCCATACTACACAGACCTGTATTATCTGCTGTACAGTAGACTGCCTCTCCATACTACACAGACCTGTATTATCTGCTGTACAGTAGACTGTCTCTCCATACTACACAGACCTGTATTATCCGCTGTACAGTAGACTGTCTCTCCATACTACACAGACCTGTATTATCTGCTGTACAGTAGACTGTCTCTATACTACACAGACCTGTATTATCTGCTGTACAGTAGACTGTCTCTCCATACTGCACAGACCTGTATTATCCGCTGTACAGTAGACTGTCTCTATACTACACAGACCTGTATTATCTGCTGTACAGTAGACTGTCTCTCCATACTACACAGACCTGTATTATCTGCTGTACAGTAGACTGTCTCTCCATACTACACAGACCTGTATTATCTGCTGTACAGTAGACTGCCTCTCCATACTACACAGACCTGTATTATCTGCTGTACAGTAGACTGTCCCTCCATACTACACAGACCTGTATTATCTGCTGTACAGTAGACTGTCCCTCCATACTACACAGACCTGTATTATCTGCTGTACAGTAGACTGCCCCTCCATACTACACAGACCTGTATCATCTGCTGTACAGTAGACTGTCTCTCCATACTACACAGACCTGTATTATCTGCTGTACAGTAGACTGTCTCTCCATACTACACAGACCTGTATTATCTGCTGTACAGTAGACTGTCTCTCCATACTACACAGACCTGTATTATCTGCTGTACAGTAGACTGTCTCTCCATACTACACAGACCTGTATTATCTGCTGTACAGTAGACTGTCTCTCCATACTACACAGACCTGTATTATCTGCTGTACAGTAGACTGTCTCTCCATACTACACAGACCTGTATTATCTGCTGTGCAGTAGACTGCCCCTCCATACTACACAGACCTGTATTATCTGCTGTACAGTAGACTGTCTCTCCATACTACACAGACCTGTATTATCTGCTGTACAGTATACTGCCCCTCCATACTACACAGACCTGTATTATCTGCAGTAGTCTACACTGCCTCTAGTGGCTATATGTGGTATTTCTCTTTAGTATCTGGATACAGGCTTGTGTAGCATCGGAGTTGTGCGGTGATTGGCCGTGGTAGATTGGGGTGACTGATATCAGAGGAGGGCATTGCTGGATGATAGTGGGGTGCAGTCATGAACCCTTTGGAGGTGCAGTCCCAGACTAGTGGGGACCATGGAATCACCTGCGTCAGCAGCCTTCCTGCCCACCACTGTGGACCTGAAGCTGGATAGCACCACCCGTCCGTTCAGGGGCTGCGGGTCTCGGAAGTTCATCTGCAGGACGTGGTCGTCATCCTGGTGGATGGTGTCCTCCAGTACGGCCAGCTGCAAGAGACCAGAAGGAGGTCAGTGGGGTGGACAGCGCCTCCTGCAGTCTGCCTGATCTGCACCCGCCTGATCCCCCCCTCCAAATGTATGCCGGACATGGCGCTTACCAGGAGAAAGTGCCACCTAATCCATGGCAGGCAAACGGCACACTGAGGCCTCATGTCCATGGGGAAAATAAGAATTACAATCCGCAGTGTTTGTCCCGCCGCGGATCCGCGCCCCGTATGATGCCTTGACCACCGGCGGGTAGAGAAATACCCGCGGATGGGCAATAAAAGGGAATTAAAAATTTATGGAGCATGAAAAAAATGGCCATGCTCCACTTAGGTGCGGGTCAGGCGTGCGGGGTCATAGGGCACATGGCGCAACTGATCACCCGCATGAAAAATAGGACAATCACCGGGCATCCGCAGAACAAATCCGCAGCGGATCTGATTATCCCCGCGGACATGAGGCCTGAGGGCACAGGATCTAAGAGAACATACAGTAAGAGAAGTGCCAGCTCACCCCTCACTCTCCTGCTCTGCCCCACCAGACAAGTATACCCACAAGGTCCAGGGGCAGTCTATACACGATATATCCAAGGGGCTCAGATAGCTATGACATACAGTGCCCAGATAAGTATTTCATGCAGTGCCCACATAGTGCCATACAGCGCCCAGATAGCTATGACATACAGTGCCCACATAGTGCCATACAGTGCCCAGATAACTATTACATACAGTGCCCACATAGTGCCATACAGTGCCCAGATAACTATTACATACAGTGCCCACATAGTGCCATACAGCGCCCAGATAGCTATGACATACAGTGCCCACATAGTGCCATACAGCGCCCAGATAGCTATGACATACAGTGCCCTCATACTGCCATACAGTGCCCAGATAACTATGACATACAGTGCCCACATAGTGCCATACAGTGCCCAGATAACTATTACATACAGTGCCCACATAGTGCCATACAGTGCCCAGATAACTATTACATACAGTGCCCACATAGTGCCATACAGCGCCCAGATAGCTATGACATACAGTGCCCACATAGTGCCATACAGCGCCCAGATAGCTATGACATACAGTGCCCTCATACTGCCATACAGTGCCCAGATAATTAATACATACAGTGCCCAGATAACTATTACATACAGTGCCCACATAGTGCCATACAGTGCCCAGATAACTATGACATACAGTGCCCTCATACTGCCATACAGTGCCCAGATAACTATTACATACAGTGACCACATAGTGCCATACAGTGCCCAGATAGCTATGACATACAGTGCCCTCATGATGCCATACAGTGCCCAAATAAATATTCACTCATAATGCCATACAGTGCCCACATAACTATTACATACAGTGCCCACATAGTGCCATACAGTGCCCTCATAGTGCCATACAGCGCCCACATAACTATTACATACAGTGCCCACATAGTGCCATACAGTGCCCAGATAATTAATACATACAGTGCCCCTATGGTGCCATACAGTGCCCACATAGTGCCATACAGTGCCCAGATAACTTTTACATACAGTGCCCACATAGTGCCATACAGTGCCCAGATAATTAATACATACAGTGCCCCTATGGTGCCATACAGTGCCCACATAGTGCCATACAGTGCCCATATAACTATTACATACAGTGCCCTCATGCTGCCATACAGTGCCCAGATAACTATTACATACAGTGCGCACATAGTGCCATACAGTGCCCACATAGTGGCATACAGTGCCCAGATAAATATTTCATACAGTGCCCAGATAACTATTATATACAGTGCCCTCATACTGCCATACAGTGCCCAGATAACTATTACATACAGTGCCCACATAGTGCCATACAGTGCCCACATAGTGGCATACAGTGCCCAGATAAATATTTCATACAGTGCCCTCATACTGCCATACAGTGCCCAGATAACTATTACATACAGTGCCAACATAATGCTATACAGTGCCCACATAACTATTACATACAGTGCCCTCATACTTCCATACAGTGCCCACAAAACTATTACATACAGTGCCCACATAGTGCCATACAGTGCCCAGATAACTATTACATACAGTGCCCACATAGTGCCATACAGTGCCCAGATAACTATTACATACAGTGCCCTCATAGTGCCATACAGTGCCCAGATAACTATTACATACAGTGCCCACATAACTATTACATACAGTGCCCTCATGGTGCCATACAGTGCCCAGATAACTATTACATACAGTGCCCACATAATGCTATACAGTGCCCACATAACTATTACATACAGTGCCCACATAGTGCCATACAGTGCACAGATAACTATTATATACAATGCCCACATAACTATTACATACAGTGCCCACATAGTACCATACAGTGCCCAGATAACTATTACATACAGTGCCCACATAGTGCCATACAGTGCCCAGATAACTATTACATACAGTGCCCACATAGTGCCATACAGTGCCCAGATAACTCTTACATACAGTGCCCACATAGTGCCATACAGTGCCCAGATAACTAACAAATACTGTGTCTCCATGGACGGGCACATGGGCCCGTGTGCCGCCCTCCTGCTTATTCTATACCCCCGTGCCCCATCACAGGCCCGCTCCACACTGCTTGCTGCTGCGGAACCTCATAAAGTCTTGCTCCTTAGAGGCAGCGGTGATTGAACCTCTTCATGGCTGGTAGCTGGAGGTCACAGGCATGTCCTGATCTGCTATGTATGATGCCATCCCCTCATCCTCATACGTCCTACATGCTGTGTTCAGAGGCCGGATGGCGGTGGATGAAGGGCTGACAAGCCCAGGGGTCTGCCACCGCCGACCAGCACTTCCATGAAGGGGTTAAATCACCGCTGCTTCTAAGGAGCAAGACTTTATGAGGTTCGGCAGCAGCAAGCAGTGTGGAGCAGGCCTATGATGGGGCACGGGGGTATAGAATAAGCAGGAGGGCGGCACACGGGCCTGTGATGGGGCACGGGGGTATAGAATAAGCAGGAGGGCGGCACACGGGCCCATGTGCCCGTCCATGGAGACACAGTATCTGTTAGTTATTTGGGCACTGTATGGCACTATGTGGGCACTGTATGGCACCATGTGGGCACTGTATATAATAGTTATCTGGGCACTGTATGGTATGACACTATAAGGGCACGGTATGGCACTATGTGGGCACTGTATGTAACAGTTATCAGGGCACTGTATGGCACTATGAGGGCACTGTATGTAATAGTTATCTGGGCACTGTATGGCACTATGAGGGCACTGTATGTAATAGTTATCTGGGCACTGTATGGCATTTTGTGGGCACTGTATGTAATATGTATCTGGGCACTGTATGGCACTATGTGGGCACTGTATATAATAGTTATCTGGGCACTGTATGGTATGACACTATAAGGGCACGGTATGGCACTATGTGGGCACTGTATGTAATAGTTATCTGGGCACTGTATGGCACTATGTGGGCACTGTATGTAATAGTTATCTGGGCACTGTATGGCACTATGAGGGCACTGTATGTAATAGTTATCTGGGCACTGTATGGCATTTTGTGGGCACTGTATGTAATAGTTATCTGGGCACTGTATGGCACTATAGGGGCACTGTATGTAATATGTATCTGGGCACTGTATGTAATAGTCATCTGGGCACTGTATGGCACTATGAGGGCACTGTATGTAATAGTTATCTGGGCACTGTATGGCACTATGAGGGCACTGTATGTAATAGGTATCATGGCACTGTATGGCACTATAGGGGCACTGTATGTAATAGTTATCTGGGCACTGTATGGCACTATGGGGGCACTGTAAGTATTAGTTATCTGGGCACTGTATGGCATTATGTGGGCACTGTATGTAATAGTTATCTTGGCACTGTAAGGCACTATGTGGGCACTGTATGGCACTATGTGGGCACTGTATGTAATAGTTATCTGGGCACTGTATGGCACTATAGGGGCACTGTATGTAATAGTTATCTGGGCACTGTATGGCACTATAGGGGCACTGTATGGCACTATGTGGGCACTGTATGTAATAGTTATCTTGGCACTATATGGCACTATGTGGGCACTGTATGTAATAGTTATCTGGGCACTGTATGGCACTATCTGGGCACTGTATGGCACTGAGGGCACTGTATGTAACAGTTATCAGGGCACTGACTGGCACTATGAGGGCATTTCATGTTATAGTTGTCTGGGCACTGTATGTAATAGTTATATGGGAACTGTATGGCACTATGTGGGCACTGTATGTAATAGTTATCTTGGCACTATATGGCACTATGTGGGCACTGTATATAATAGTTATCTGGGCACTGTATGGCACTATGTGGGCACTTTATGTAATAGTTATCTGTGCACTGTATGGCACTATAGGGGCACTGTAAGTATTAGTTATCTGGGCACTGTATGGCACTATAGGGGCACTGTATGTAATAGTTATCTGGGCACTGTATGGCACTATAGGGGCACTGTATGTAATAGTTATCTGGGCACTGTATGGCACTATAGGGGCACTGTATGGCACTATGTGGGCACTTTATGTAATAAGTATCATGGCACTGTATGGCACTATGTGGGTACTGTATGTAATAGTTATCTGGGCACTGTATGGCACTATGGGGGCACTGTATGGCACTGAGGGCACTGTATGTAACAGTTATCAGGGCACTGACTGGCACTATGAGGGCATTTCATGTTATAGTTGTCTGGGCACTGTATGTAATAGTTATATGGGCACTGTATGGCACTATAGGGACATTGTATCTAATAGTTATCCTAACACTGTATGGCACTATGTGGGCACTTTATGTAATAGGTATCATGGCACTGTATGGCACTATGTGGGCACTGTATGTAATAGTTATCTGGGCACTGTATGGCACTATAGGGGCACTGTAAGTATTAGTTATCTTGGCACTATATGGCACTATGTGGGCACTGTATGTAATAGTTATCTGGGCACTGTATGGCACTATAGGGGCACTGTAAGTATTAGTTATCTTGGCACTATATGGCACTATGTGGGCACTTTATGTAATAGGTATCATGGCACTGTATGGCACTATGTGGGCACTGTATGTAATAGTTATATGGGCACTCTATGGCACTATGTGGGCACTGTATGTAATAGTTATCTTGGCACTATATGGCACTATGTGGGCACTGTATGTAATAGTTATCTGGGCACTGTATGGCACTATGTGGGCACTGTATGTAATAGTTATCTGGGCACTGTATGGCATTATGTGGGCACTGTATGTAATAGTTATCTGGGCACTGTATGGCACTATGTGGGCACTGTATGTAATAGTTATCTGGGCACTGTATGGCACTATGTGGGCACTGTATGTAATAGTTATCTGGGCACTGTATGGCACTATAGGGGCACTGTAAGTATTAGTTATCTTGGCACTATATGGCACTATGTGGGCACTTTATGTAATAGGTATCATGGCACTGTATAGCACTATGTGGGCACTGTATGTAATAGTTATATGGGCACTGTATGGCACTATGTGGGCACAGTATGTAATAGTTATCTTGGCACTATATGGCACTATGTGGGCACTGTATGTAATAGTTATCTGGGCACTGTATGGCACTATGTGGGCACTGTATGTAATAGTTATCTGGGCACTGTATGGCAATATAGGGGCACTGTATGTAATAGTTATCTGGGCACTGTATGGCACTATGTGGGCACTGTATGTAATAGTTATCTGGGCACTGTTTGGCACTATGTGGGCACTGTATGTAATAGTTATCTGGGCACTGTATGGCACTATAGGGGCACTGTAAGTATTAGTTATCTTGGCACTATATGGCACTATGTGGGCACTTTATGTAATAGGTATCATGGCACTGTATGGCACTATGTGGGCACTGTATGTAATAGTTATATGGGCACTGTATGGCACTATGTGGGCACTGTATGTAATAGTTATCTTGGCACTATATGGCACTATGTGGGCACTGTATGTAATAGTTATCTGGGCACTGTATGGCACTATGTGGGCACTGTATGTAATAGTTATCTGGGCACTGTATGGCAATATAGGGGCACTGTATGTAATAGTTATCTGGGCACTGTATGGCACTATGTGGGCACTGTATGTAATAGTTATCTGGGCACTGTATGGCACTATAGGGGCACTGTATGTAATAGTTATCTGGGCACTGTATGGCACTATGTGGGCACTGTATGTAATAGTTATCTGGGCACTGTATGGCACTATGTGGGCACTGTATGTAATAGTTATCTGGGCACTGTATGGCACTATAGGGGCACTGTAAGTATTAGTTATCTTGGCACTATATGGCACTATGTGGGCACTTTATGTAATAGGTATCATGGCACTGTATGGCACTATGTGGGCACTGTATGTAATAGTTATATGGGCACTGTATGGCACTATGTGGGCACTGTATGTAATAGTTATCTGGGCACTGTATGGCACTATGTGGGCACTGTATGTAATAGTTATCTTGGCACTATATGGCACTATGTGGGCACTGTATGTAATAGTTATCTGGGCACTGTATGGCACTATGGGGGCACTGTATGTAATAGTTATCTTGGCACTGTAGGGCACTATGTGGGCACTGTATGGCACTATAGGGGCACTTTATGTAATAGGTATCATGGCACTGTATGGCACTATGTGGGCACTGTATGTAATAGTTATCTGGGCACTGTATGGCACTATAGGGGCAATGTATGTAATAGTTATCTGGGCACTGTATGGCACTATAGGGGCACTGTATATAACAGTTATCTGGGCACTGTATGACACTATAGGGGCATTGTATGTAACAGTTATCTTGGCACTGTAAGGCACTATGTGGGCACTGTATGGCACTATATGTGCACTGTATGTAACCGTTATCTGGGCACAGTATGGCAGTATGTGGGCACTGTATGTAATAGTTATCTGGGCACTGCATAGCATTATGTGGGCACTGTATGTAATAGTTATCTGGGCACTGTATGGCACTATGTGGGCACTGTATGTAATAGTTATATGGGCACTGTATGGCACTATAGGGGCACTGTATGTAACAGTTATCTGGGCACTGTATGGCACTACAGGGGCACTGTATGTAATAGTTATCTTGGCACTGTAGGGCACTATGTGGGCACTGTATGGCACTATAGGGGCACTGTATGGCACTATGTGGGCACTGTATGTAATAGTTATATGGGCACTGTATGGCACTATAGGGGCACTGTATGTAACAGTTATCTTGGCACTGTAGGGCACTATGTGGGCACTGTATGGCACTATGTGTGCACTGTATGTAACCGTTATCTGGGCACAGTATGGCACTATGTGGGCACTGTATGTAATAGTTATCTGGGCACTGTATGGCATTATGTGGGCACTGTATGTAATAGTTATCTGGGCACTGTATGGCACTATGGGGGCACTGTATGTAATAGTTATCTGGGCACTGTATGGCACTATAGGGGCACTGTATGGCACTATGAGAACACTGTATGTAACCGTTATCTGGGCACAGTATGGCAGTATGTGGGCACTGTATGTAATAGTTATCTGGGCACTGCATGGCAGTATGAGTGTACTCTATAATTATCTGGGAACTGCATGGCACTATCAGGGGATTGTACGGCACTATGTGGGCACTGTATGTAATAGTTATCTGGGGACTATATGGCATTATGTGGGCACTGTATGTAATAGTTATCTGGGCACTGTATGGCACTATGGGGGCACTGTATGCAATCGTTATCTGGGGACTGTATGGCACTATAGGGGCACTGTATGGCACTATGTGGGCACTGTATGTAATAGTTATCTGGGCACTGTATGGCACTATGGGGGCACTGTATGCAATCGTTATCTGGGGACTGTATGGCACTATAGGGGCACTGTATGTAAGAGTTATCTGGGCACTGTATGGCACTATGTGGGCACTGTATGTAATAGTTATCTGGGCACTGTATGGCGCTATAGGGGCACTGTATGTAATAGTTATCTGGGCACTGTATGGCACTATAGGGGCACTGTATGTAATAGTTATCTGGGCACTGTATGGCACTTTGTGGGCACTGTATGTAATAGTTATCGGGCACTGTATGGCACTATGTGGGCACTGTATGTAATAGTTTTCTGGGCACTGTATATAATAGTTATCTGGGCACTGTATGGCACTATGAGGGCACTGTATGTAAGAGTTATCTGGGCACTGTATGGCACTATGTGGGCACTGTATGTAAGAGTTATCTGGGCACTGTATGGCACTATGTGGGCACTGTATGTAATAGTTATCTGGGGACTGTATAGCACTATAGGGGCACTGTATATAATAGTTATCTGTGCACTGTATGGCACTATAGGGGCACTGTATGTAAGAGTTATCTGGGCACTGTATGGCATTATGTGGGCACTGTATGTAGTAGTTATCTGGGCACTGTATGGCACTATAGGGGCACTGTATGTAACAGTTTTCTTGGCACTGTATGGCACTATGTGGGCACTGTATGTAATAGTTATCTGGGGACTGTATGGCACTATAGGGGCACTGTATGTAATAGTTATCTGGGCACTGTATGGCATTATGTGGGCACTGTATGTAATAGTTATCTGGGCACTGTATGGCACTATGGGGGCACTGTATGCAATCGTTATCTGGGCACGGTATGGCAATGTAGGGGCACTGTATGTAATAGTTATCTGGGCACTGTATGGCACTATGTGGGCACTGTATGTAATAGTTATCGGGCACTGTATGGCACTATGTGGGCACTGTATGTAATAGTTTTCTGGGCACTGTATATAATAGTTATCTGGGCACTGTATGGCAGTATGAGGGCACTGTATGGCACTATGTGGGCACTGTATATAATAGTTACCTGGGCACTGTATGGCACTATAGGGGCACTGTATGTAATAGTTATGTGGGCACTGTATGGCACTATGTGGGCACTGTATGTAATAGTTATCTGGGCACTGTATGGCGCTATAGGGGCACTGTATGTTATAGTTATCTGGGCACTGTATGGCACTTTGTGGGCACTGTATGTAATAGTTATCGGGCACTGTATGGCACTATGTGGGCACTGTATGTAATAGTTTTCTGGGCACTGTATATAATAGTTATCTGGGCACTGTATGGCAGTATGAGGGCACTGTATGGCACTATGTGGGCACTGTATATAATAGTTACCTGGGCACTGTATGGCACTATAGGGGCACTGTATGTAATAGTTATGTGGGCACTGTATGGCACTATGTGGGCACTGTATGTAATAGTTATCTGGGCACTGTATGGCGCTATAGGGGCACTGTATGTTATAGTTATCTGGGCACTGTATGGCACTTTGTGGGCACTGTATGTAATAGTTATCGGGCACTGTATGGCACTATGTGGGCACTGTATGTAATAGTTTTCTGGGCACTGTATGGCATTATGTGGGCACTGTATGTAATAGTTATCTGGGCACTGTATGGCACTATAGGGGCACTGTATGTAACAGTTATCTTGGCACTGTATGGCACTATGGGGGCACTGTATGTAATAGTTATCTGGGCACTGTATGGCACTATGTGGGCACTGTATGTAATAGTTATCTGGGCACTGTATGGCACTATAGGGGCACTGTATGTAACAGTTATCTTGGCACTGTATGGCACTATGTGGGCACTGTATGTAATAGTTATCTGGGCACTGCATGGCAGTATGAGTGTACTCTATAATTATCTGGGTACTGCATGGCACTATCAGGGGATTGTATGGCACTATGAGGGCACTGTATGTAATAGTTATCTGGGCACTGTATGGCATTATGTGGGCACTGTATGTAATAGTTATCTGGGCACTGTATGGCACTATGGGGGCACTGTATGCAATCGTTATCTGGGCACGGTATGGCAATGTAGGGGCACTGTATGTGATAGCTATGTGGGCACTCTTTGGCACTATAGGGGCACTGTATGTAATATTTATCTGGGCACTTTACGGCACTATCTGGGCACTGTAGGGCACTATGAGGGCACTGTATGTAATAGGTATCATGGAACTGTATGGCATTATGTGGGCAGTGTATGTAATAGTTATCTGGGTACTGTATGGCACTATGTGGGCACTGTATGTAATAGTTATCCGGGCACTGTATGTAATAGTTGTATGGGCACTGCATGGCACTATGCGGGCACAGTATGTAATAGTTATGTGGGCACTGTATGGCACTATGTGGGCACTGTATGTAATAGTTATCTGGGCACTGTATGGCACTATAGGGGCACTGTATGTAATAGTTATGTGGGCACTGTATGGCACTATGTGGGCACTGTATGTAATAGTTATCTGGGCACTGTATGGCAC
This sequence comes from Eleutherodactylus coqui, assembly GCA_035609135.1. NCBI lineage: Eukaryota > Metazoa > Chordata > Amphibia > Anura > Eleutherodactylidae > Eleutherodactylus > Eleutherodactylus coqui. Next base: position 56,579 of record JAYJKI010000688.1, on the reverse strand, counting down.
TATAGGGGCACTGTATGTAATAGTTATGTGGGCACTGTATGGCACTATGTGGGCACTGTATGTAATAGTTATCTGGGCACTGTATGGCGCTATAGGGGCACTGTATGTTATAGTTATCTGGGCACTGTATGGCACTTTGTGGGCACTGTATGTAATAGTTATCGGGCACTGTATGGCACTATGTGGGCACTGTATGTAATAGTTTTCTGGGCACTGTATATAATAGTTATCTGGGCACTGTATGGCAGTATGAGGGCACTGTATGGCACTATGTGGGCACTGTATATAATAGTTATCTGGGCACTGTATGGCACTATGTGGGCACTGTATGTAATAGTTGTCTGGGCACTGTATGGCACTATGAGGGCACTATATGTAACAGTTATTTGGGCACGGTATGGCACAATGTGGGCACTGTATGTAATAGTTATCTGGGCACTGTAAGGCACTATAAGGGTACTGTATGTAATATTTATCTAGGCACTGTATGTCACAATGTGGGCATTGTATGTCATAGGTATTTGGAAATGTATGGCACTGTATGTAATAGCTGTATGGGCACTTTATGGCACTATATGGGCACTGCAATAGTTACCTGGGTACTGTATGGCACTATGAGGGCACTGTATGGCACTATGAGGGCACTGTATGGCACTATGTGTGCACTGTATGTAATGGTTTTCCGGGCACTGTATGGCACTATGAGGGCTCTGATTGTCATAGTTATCTGGGCCCTGTATGGCAGTATGTGTGCACTGTATTTAATATTTGTATGGGCACTGTAATGGTTATATGGGCAATGTTTGGCACTTTGGGCATTGTATGTAATAGTTATCTGGGCAATGTATGGCATTATGAGTGAATATTTATTTGGGCACTGTATGGCTCTATGTGGGCACTGTATGTCATAGGTATCTTGGCACTGTATGGCACTATGCAGGCACTGTAATGGTTATATGGGCACTGTATGGCACTATGAGGGCACTGTATGTTATAGTTATCTGAGCAATGAAAGGCACTATGAGGGCACTGTATGGCAGTATGAAGGCACTGTATGGCACTATAGGGGCACTGTAAGTAATAGTTGTCTGGGCACTGTTGGCAGTATTCGGGCACTGTAATAGTTACCTGGGCAATGTATGAAATAGTTGTGTGGGCTTTGTGTGTAACAGTTATCCGGGCACTCTATGGCACTATGTGGGCGCTATATATCATAGTTATTTATGTCTGCGCCGTGGGGGATTACTCTGTGGTGGGGGTTACTCTGCGCGGTAATGAATATAGCATGTGATAGGGATTACTCTGTGTGGTGGGGATTACTCTGTGTGGTGGGGATTACTCTGTGAGGTGCGGGTTGCTCTGTGCGGTAATGAATATAGCATGTGGTGGGGATTACTCTGTTTGCTGGGGATTACTCTGTGCGGTAGGGATTACTCTGTGTCCTAGTGAATATAGCATGTGATGGGTACTACTCTGCACGGTGGGGACTATAGCATCTGATAGGGGTTACTCTGTGCGGTGGGGATTACTCTGTGGGGTGGGGATTACTCTGCGCGGCGGGGGGTTGCTCTGTGCGGTAATGAATATAGCATGTGGTGGGGATTACTCTGCACTGTGGGGATTACTCTGTGCGGTGGGGATTACTCTGCACTGTGGGGATTACTCTGCACGGTGGGGATTACTCTGCGCGGTGGGGGATTACTCTGCGCGGTGGGGGATTACTCTGCACGGTGGAGGATTACTCTGCACGGTGGAGGATTACTCTGCACGGTGGAGGATTACTCTGCGCGGTGAGGGATTACTCTGCGCGGTGGGGATTACTCTGTGCGGTGGGGATTACTCTGCACAGTGGGGGATTACTCTGCACGGTAATGAATACAGCAGGTGATAGGGATTACTCTGCGCGGTGGGGGATTACTCTGCGCGGTGGGGATTACTCTGTGTGACAGGGATTACTCTGCACGGTGGGGGATTACTCTGCAGGGTAATGAATACAGCAGGTGATAGGGATTACTCTGCGCGGTGGGGGATTACTCTGCGCGGTGGGGATTACTCTGTGTGACAGGGATTACTCTGCACGGTGGGGGATTACTCTGCAGGGTAATGAATACAGCAGGTGATAGGGATTACTCTGCGCGGTGGGGGATTACTCTGCGCGGTGGGGGATTACTCTGCGCGTTGGGGGATTACTCTGCGCGTTGGGGGATTACTCTGCGCGGCAATGAATATAGCAGGTGATAGGGATTACTCTGTGCGGTGGGGGTTACTCTGTGCGGTGGGGGTTTCTCTGTGCAGTAGTGAATATAGCATGTGATGGGGATTACTCTGTGTGGTGGGGATTACTCTGTGTGGTGGGGATTACTCTGTGCGGTGGGGATTACTCTGCGCGGTGGGGGATTACTCTGCGCGGTTGGGGATTACTCTGCGCGGTGGGGGATTACTCTGCGCGGTGAGGGATCACTCTGCGCGGTGAGGGATCACTCTGCGCGGTGGGGGATCACTCTGCGCGGTGGGGGATCACTCTGCGCGGTGGCGGATTAATCTGCGCGGTGGGGGATTACTCTGCGCGGTGGGGCATTACTCTGCGCGGTCGGGGATTACTCTGCGCGGTGGAGGATTACTCTGCGCGGTGCGGGATTACTCTGCGCGGTGAGGGATTACTCTGCACGGCGGGGGATTACTCTGCACGGCGGGGGATTACTCTGCGCGGCGGGGGATTACTCTGCGCGGTGGGGGTTATTCTGCGCGGTGGGGGTTATTCTGCGCGGTGGGGGTTATTCTGCGCGGTGGGGGTTACTCTGCGCGGTAATGAATACAGCAGGTGATAGGGATTACTCTGTGCGGTGGGGATTACTCTGTGCGGTGGGGATTACTCTGTGCGGTGGGGATTACTCTGCGCGGTGGGGATTACTCTGCACGGCGGGGGATTACTCTGCACGGTGGGGATTACTCTGCACGGTGGGGGTTATTCTGCGCGGTGGGGGTTATTCTGCGCGGTAATGAATACAGCAGGTGATAGGGATTACTCTGTGTGATAGGGATTACTCTGTGCGGTGGGGATTACTCTGTGCGGTGGGGGTTACTCTGTGCAGTAGTGAATATAGCATGTGATGGGGATTACTCTGTGCAGTAGTGAATATAGCATGTGATGGGGATTACTCTGCGCGGTGGGGGATTACTCTGCGCGGTGGGGATTACTCTGCATGGTGGGGGATTACTCTGCGCGGTGGGGGATTACTCTGCGCGGTGGGGGATTACTCTGCGCGGTGAGGGATTACTCGGTGGGGATTACTCTGCACGGTAGGGGTTATTCTGCGCGGAGGGGGTTATTCTGCGCGGATGGGGTTACTCTGCGCGGTAATGAATACAGCAGGTGATAGGGATTACTCTGCGCGATGGGGATTCCTCTGTACGGTGAGGATTACTCTGCACGGCAATGAATATAGCATGTGATAGGGATTACTCTGTGTGATAGGGATTACTCTGTGCGGTGGGGGTTACTCTGTGCGGTGGGGATTACTCTGTGCGGTGGGGGTTACTCTGTGCAGTAGTGAATATAGCATGTGATGGGGATTACTCTGCGCGGTGGGGGATTACTCTGCGCGGTGGGGATTACTTTGCATGGTGGGGGATTACTCTGCGCGGTGGGGGATTACTCTGCGCGGTGGGGGATTACTCTGCGCGGTGGGGGATTACTCTGCGCGGTGGGGGATTACTCTGCGTGGTGGGGGATTACTCTGCGCGGTGGGGGATTACTCTGCGCGGTGGGGATTACTCTGTGCGGTAGGGGTAACTCTGTGCAGTAGTGAATACAGCATGTGATGGGGATTACTCTGTGTGGTGGGGATTACTCTGCGCGGTGGGGGATTACTCTGCACGGTGGGGATTACTCTGCGCGGTGAGGGATTACTCTGCGCGGTGGGGATTACTCTGTGCGGTAATGAATATAGCAGGTGATAGGGATTACTCTGCGCGGTGGGGGATTACTCTGCGCGGTGGGGATTACTCTGCGCGGTGGGGATTACTCTGCGCTGTGGGGGATTACTCTGCGCGGTGGGGGATTACTCTGCGCGGTGGGGGATTACTCTGCGCGGTGGGGGATTACTCTGCGCGGTGAGGGATTACTCTGCGCGGTGAGGGATTACTCTGCGCGGTGAGGGATAACTCTGCGCGGTGGGGGATTACTCTGCGCGGTGGGGATTACGCTGTGCGGTAGGGGTTACTCTGTGCAGTAGTGAATACAGCATGTGATGGGGATTACTCTGTGTGGTGGGGATTACTCTGCGCGGTGGGGGATTACTCTGCACGGTGGGGATTACTCTGCGCGGTGAGGGATTACTCTGCGCGGTGGGGATTACTCTGTGCGGTAATGAATATAGCAGGTGATAGGGATTACTCTGCGCGGTGGGGGATTACTCTGCGCGGTGGGGGATTACTCTGCGCGGTGGGGATTACTCTGCGCTGTGGGGGATTACTCTGCGCGGTGGGGGATTACTCTGCGCGGTGGGGGATTACTCTGCGCGGTGAGGGATTACTCTGCGCGGTGAGGGATTACTCTGCGCGGTGAGGGATAACTCTGCGCGGTGGGGGATTACTCTGCGCGGTGGGGGATTACTCTGCGCGGTGGGGGATTACTCTGCGCGGTGGGGATTACTCTGCACGGTGGGGATTACTCTGCGCGGTGGGGGATTACTCTGCGCGGTGAGGGATTACTCTGCGCGGTGAGGGATTACTCTGCGCGGTGGGGGTTACTCTGCGCGGTGGGGGTTACTCTGCGCGGTGGGGGATTACTCTGCGCGGTGGAGGATTACTCTGTGTGGTGCGGATTACTCTGCACGGTGGGGATTACTCTGCGCGGTAATGAATATAGCAGGTGATAGGGATTACTCTGTGTGGTGGGGATTACTCTGTGGTGGGGGTTACTCTGTGCGGTAATGAATATAGCATGTGATGGGGATTACTCTGTGCGGTGGGGGTTACTCTGCGCGGTGAGGGATTATTCTGCGCGGTGGGGATTACTCTGTGCGGTTGGGATTACTCTGTGCGGTGGGGATTACTCTGCGCGGTGGGGGATTACTCTGTGCGGTGGGGGATTACTCTGCGCGGTGGGGGATTACTCTGCGTGGTGGGGAATTACTCTGCGCGGTGGGGGATTACTCTGCGCGGTGGGGGATTACTCTGCGCGGTGGGGGTTACTCTGCGCGGTAATGAATATAGCAGATGAAAGGGATTACTCTGCGCGGTGGGGATTACTCTGTGCGGTGGGGCATTACTCTGCGCGGTGGGGATTACTCTGTGTGGTGGGGGTTACTCTGCGCGGTGGGGGTTACTCTGCGCGGTAATGAATATAGCAGATGAAAGGGATTACTCTGTGCGGTGGGGGATTACTTTGCGCGGTGGGGGGATTACTCTGCGCGGTGGGGGATTACTCTGCACGGTGGGGGATTACTCTGCGCGGTGGGGGATTACTCTGCGCGGTGGGGGATTACTCTGCACGGTGGGGGATTACTCTGTGTGGTGGGGGATTACTCTGCATGGTGGGGGTTACTGTGCGCGGTAATGAATATAGCAGGTGATAGGGATTACTCTGTGTGGTGGGGATTACTCTGTGCGGTGGGGTTTACTGTGTGCGGTAATGAATATAGCATGTGATGGGGATTACTCTGTGCGGTGGGGGTTACTCTGTGTGGTGGGGATTACTGTGTGTCGTAGTGAATATAGCATGTGATGGGGATTGCTCTGTGCGGTGGGGATTGCTCTGCGCGGTAGTGAATATAGCATGTGATAGGGATTATTCTGCGCGCTGGGGATTACTCTGTGTGGGAAAGAATAAAGCATGTGATGGGGATTACTCTATGCGCTGGGGATTACCCCGAGCGGTGGGGATTACCCTGTGTGGTGGGGATTACCCTGAGCGGTGGGGATTACCCTGTGTGGTGGGGGTTACTCTGTGCGGTAGTTAATATAGCTTGTGATGGGGATTACTCTCTGCGGTGGGGGTTACTCTGTGTGGTGGGGATTACTGTGTGTCGTAGTGAATATAGCATGTGATGGGGATTGCTCTGCGTGGTGGGGATTGCTCTGCGCGGTAATGAATATAGCATGTGATAGGGATTACTCTGTGCGCTGGGGATTACTCTGTGTGGGAATGAATAAAGCATGTGATGGGATTACACTGTGCGCTGGGGATTACTCTGTGCGCTGGGGATTACTCTGTGCGCTGGGGATTACCCTGAGCGGTGGGGATTACCCTGAGCGGTGGGGATTACCCTGTGCGGTGGGGATTACCCTGTGCGTAGGGATTACTCTGTGCAGTAGGGATATAGCATGCGGTGGGGATTACTCTGTGCGGTAGGGATTACTCTGTGCGGTAGTGAATATAGCATGTGGTGGGGGTTACTCTGTGCGGTAGGGATTACTCTGTGCGGTAGTGAATATAGCATGCGGTGGGGGTTACTCTGTGCGGTGGGGATTACTCTGTGTGGTAGTGAATATAGCATGTGATGGGGATTACTCTGTGTGGTGGGGATTACTCTGTGTCGTAGTGAATATAGCATGTGATGGGGATTACTCTGTGCGGTGGGGATTACTCTGTGTGGTAGTGAATATAGCATGTGATGGGGATTACTCTGTGCGGTAGGGATATAGCATGCGGTGGGGATTACTCTGTGCGGTAGGGATTACTCTGTGCGGTAGTGAATATAGCATGCGGTGCGGGTTACTCTGTGCGGTGGGGATTACTCTGTGCGGTGGGGATTACTCTGCGCGGTGAGGGATTACTCTACGCGGTGGGGATTACTCTGTGCGGTAATGAATATAGCAGGTGATAGGGATTACTCTGCGCGGTGGGGGATTACTCTGCGCGGTGGGGGATTACTCTGCGCGGTGGGGATTACTCTGCGCGGTGGGGATTACTCTGCGCTGTGGGGGATTACTCTGCACGGTGGGGGATTACTCTGCGCGGTGGGGGATTACTCTGCGCGGTGGGGCATTACTCTGCGCGGTGAGGGATTACTCTGCGCGGTGAGAGATTACTCTGCGCGGTGAGGGATAACTCTGTGTGGTGGGGATTACTCTGTGCGGTAGGGGTTACTCTGTGCAGTAGTGAATACAGCATGTGATGGGGATTACTCTGTGTGGTGGGGATTACTCTGTGCGGTAGTGAATATAGCATGCGGTGCGGGTTACTCTGCGCGGTGGGGGATTACTCTGCACGGTGGGGATTACTCTGCGCGGTGAGGGATTACTCTGCGCGGTGGGGATTACTCTGTGCGGTAATGAATATAGCAGGTGATAGGGATTACTCTGCGCGGTGGGGGATTACTCTGCGCGGTGGGGGATTACTCTGCGCGGTGGGGATTACTCTGCGCTGTGGGGGATTACTCTGCGCGGTGGGGGATTACTCTGCGCGGTGGGGGATTACTCTGCGCGGTGAGGGATTACTCTGCGCGGTGAGGGATTACTCTGCGCGGTGAGGGATTACTCTGCGCGGTGAGGGATAACTGCGCGGTGGGGGATTACTCTGCGCGGTGGGGGATTACTCTGCGCGGTGGGGGATTACTCTGCGCGGTGGGGATTACTCTGCACGGTGGGGATTACTCTGCGCGGTGGGGGATTACTCTGCGCGGTGAGGGATTACTCTGCGCGGTGAGGGATTACTCTGCGCGGTGGGGATTACTCTGCGCGGTGGGGGTTACTCTGCGCGGTGGGGGTTACTCTGCGCGGTGGGGGATTACTCTGCGCGGTGGAGGATTACTCTGTGTGGTGCGGATTACTCTGCACGGTGGGGATTACTCTGCGCGGTAATGAATATAGCAGGTGATAGGGATTACTCTGTGTGGTGGGGGTTACTCTGTGCGGTAATGAATATAGCATGTGATGGGGATTACTCTGTGCGGTGGGGGTTACTCTGCGCGGTGAGGGATTATTCTGCGCGGTGGGGATTACTCTGTGCGGTTGGGATTACTCTGTGCGGTGGGGATTACTCTGCGCGGTGGGGGATTACTCTATGCGGTGGGGGATTACTCTGCGCGGTGGGGGATTACTCTGCGTGGTGGGGAATTACTCTGCGCGGTGGGGGATTACTCTGCGCGGTGGGGGATTACTCTGCGCGGTGGGGGTTACTCTGCGCGGTAATGAATATAGCAGATGAAAGGGATTACTCTGCGCGGTGGGGATTACTCTGCGCGGTGGGGGTTACTCTGCGCGGTAATGAATATAGCAGATGAAAGGGATTACTCTGCGCGGTGGGGATTACTCTGTGCGGTGGGGGATTACTCTGCGCGGTGGGGGTTACTCTGCGCGGTAATGAATATAGCAGATGAAAGGGATTACTCTGTGCGGTGGGGGATTACTTTGCGCGGTGGGGGGATTACTCTGCACGGTGGGGGATTACTCTGCACGGTGGGGGATTACTCTGCGCGGTGGGGGATTACTCTGCGCGGTGGGGGATTACTCTGTGTGGTGGGGGATTACTCTGCATGGTGGGGGTTACTGTGCGCAGTAATGAATATAGCAGGTGATAGGGATTACTCTGTGTGGTGGGGATTACTCTGTGCGGTGGGGGTTACTGTGTGCGGTAATGAATATAGCATGTGATGGGGATTACTCTGTGCGGTGGGGGTTACTCTGTGTGGTGGGGATTACTGTGTGTCGTAGTGAATATAGCATGTGATGGGGATTGCTCTGTGCGGTGGGGATTGCTCTGCGCGGTAGTGAATATAGCATGTGATAGGGATTATTCTGCGCGCTGGGGATTACTCTGTGTGGGAAAGAATAAAGCATGTGATGGGGATTACTCTATGCGCTGGGGATTACCCCGAGCGGTGGGGATTACCCTGTGTGGTGGGGATTACCCTGAGCGGTGGGGATTACCCTGTGTGGTGGGGGTTACTCTGTGCGGTAGTTAATATAGCTTGTGATGGGGATTACTCTGTGCGGTGGGGGTTACTCTGTGCGGTGGGGGTTACTCTGTGCGGTAGTTAATATAGCTTGTGATGGGGATTACTCTGTGCGGTGGGGGTTACTCTGTGCAGTGGGGGTTACTCTGTGCGGTAGTGAATATAGCATGTGATGGGGATTACTCTGTGCGGTGAGGATTGCTCTGCGCGGTGGGGATTACTCTGTGCGGTGGGGGTCACTGTGTGCGGTAATGAATATAGCATGTGATGAGGATTACTCTGTGCGGTGGGGGTTACTCTGTGTGGTGGGGGTTACTCTGTGTGGTGGGGGTTACTCTGTGTGGTGGGGATTACTCTGTGTGGTGGGGATTACTCTGTGTGGTGGGGATTACTCTGTGCCGTAATGAATATAGCATGTGATGAGGATTACTCTGCGCGGTGGGGGTTACTCTGCGCGGTGGGGGTTACTCTGTGTGGTGGGGGTTACTCTGTGTGGTGGGGATTACTCTGCGCGGTGGGGATTACTCTGCACAGTAAGGAATATAGCATGTGATAGGGATTACTCTGTGTGACAGGGATTACTCTGTGCGGTGGGGATTACTCTGTGCGGTGGGGATTACTCTGTGCGGTGGGGGTTACTCTGTGTGGTAATGAATATAGCATGTGATGGGGATTACTCTGTGTGGTGGGGATTACTCTGTGTCGTAGTGAATATAGCATGTGATGGGGATTACTCTGTGTGGTGGGGATTACTCTGTGCGGTAGTGAATATAGCATGTGATGGGGATTACTCTGTGCGGTGGGGATTACTCTGTGTGGTAGTGAATATAGCATGTGATGGGGATTACTCTGTGCAGTAGGGATTACTCTGTGTGGTAGTGAATATAGCATGTGATGGGGATTACTCTGTGCGGTGGGGATTACTCTGTGTGGTAGTGAATATAGCATGTGATGGGGATTACTCTGTGCGGTGTGGATTACTCTGTGTGGTAGTGAATATAGCATGTGATGGGGATTACTCTGTGCGGTGTGGATTACTCTGTGTGGTAGTGAATATAGCATGTGATGGGGATTACTCTGTGTGGTGGGGATTACTCTGTGTCGTAGTGAATATAGCATGTGATGGGGATTACTCTGTGCGGTGGGGATTACTCTGTGCGGTAGTGAATATAGCATGTGATGGGGATTACTCTGTGTGATGGGGATTACTCTTTGCGGTAGTGAATATAGCATGTGATGGGGATTACTCTGTGTGGTGGGGATTACTCTTTGCGGTAGTGAATATAGCATGTGATGGGGATTACTCTATGCGGTGGGGATTACTCTGTGTGGTAGTGAATATAGCATGTGATGGGGATTACTCTGTGTGATGGGGATTACTCTGTGCGGTGGGGATTACTCTGTGCGGTGGGGATTACTCTGTGCGGTGGGGATTACTCTGTGCGGTGGGGATTACTCTGTGCGGCAATGAAAATATGATTGTGGTGGGGATTGCTCTGCGCGGCGGGGATTGCTCTGCGTGGTGGGGATTGCTCTGCGCGGTAATGAATATAGCATGTGATAGGGATTACTCTGTGCGCTGGGGATTACTCTGTGTGGGAATGAATAAAGCATGTGATGGGATTACTCTGTGCGCTGGGGATTACTCTGTGCGCTGGGGATTACTCTGTGCGCTGGGGATTACCCTGAGCGGTGGGGATTACCCTGAGCGGTGGGGATTACCCTGTGCGGTGGGGATTACCCTGTGCGTAGGGATTACTCTGTGCAGTAGGGATATAGCATGCGGTGGGGATTACTCTGTGCGGTAGGGATTACTCTGTGCGGTAGTGAATATAGCATGTGGTGGGGGTTACTCTGTGCGGTAGGGATTACTCTGTGCGGTAGTGAATATAGCATGCGGTGGGGGTTACTCTGTGCGGTGGGGATTACTCTGTGCGGTGGGGATTACTCTGTGCGGTGGGGATTACTCTGTGTGGTAGTGAATATAGCATGTGATGGGGATTACTCTGTGCAGTAGGGATATAGCATGCGGTGGGGATTACTCTGTGCGGTAGGGATTACTCTGTGCGGTAGTGAATATAGCATGCGGTGCGGGTTACTCTGTGCGGTGGGGATTACTCTGTGCGGTAGTGAATATAGCATGCGGTGGGGGTTACTCTGTGCGGTAGTGAATATAGCATGTGATAGGGATTACTCTCTGCGGTGGGGATTACTTTGTGCTGTAGTGAATAGAGCATGCGGTAGGGATTATTCTGTGCGGTGGGGATTACTCTACGCGGTAGTGAATATAGCATGCAGTGGGGGTTACTTTGCGCGCTGGGCGTTACTGTGTGCGGTAGGGATTACTCTGCGTGGTGGCGGTTACTCTGTATGATGGGGATTACTCTGTACGGTAATGAATATAGCATGTGATGGGGATTACTCTGGGCGGTGGGGATTACTCTACACGGTAAGGAATATAGCATGTGATAGGGATTACTCTGTGTGATGGGGATTACTCTGTGCGGTGGGGATTACTCTGTGCGGTGGGGGTTACTCTGTGCGGTAGTGAATATAGCATGTGATGGGGATTGCTCTGTGCGGTGGGGATTGCTCTGCGCGGTGGGGATTACTCTGTGTCGTAGTGAATATAGCATGTGATGGGGATTACTCTGTGGTGGGGGTTACTCTGTGGTGGGGGTCACTCTGTGCGGTAATGAATATAGCATGTGATAGGGATTACTCTGTGTGATAGGCATTACTCTGCGCGCTGGGGGATTACTCTGTGTGGTGGGGATTGCTCTGTGCAGTGGGGATTACTCTGTGTTGTAGTGAATATAGCAGGTGATAGGGATTACTCTTTGCGGTGGGGATTACTCTGTGCGGTAATGAAAATAGCATGTGATGGGGATTACTCTGTGCGGTGGGGATTACTCTGTGTGGTAATAAAAATATGATTGTGGTAGGGATTGCTCTGCGCGGCGGGGATTGCTCTGCGCGGTTGGGATTGCTCTGTGCGGTGGGGATTGCTCTGCGCGGTAGTGAATATAGCATGTGATGGGGATTATTCTGCGCGGTGGGGATTACTCTGTGTGGGAATGAATAAAGCATGTGATGGGGATTACTCTATGCGCTGGGGATTACCCTGAGCGGTGGGGATTACCCTGTGTGGTGGGGATTACCCTGAGCGGTGGGGATTACCCTGTGTGGTGGGGATTACCCTGTGCGGTGGGGATTACCCTGTGTCGTAGGGATATAGCATGCGGTGGGGATTACTCTGTGCGGTAGGGATTACTCTGTGCAGTAGTGAATATAGCATGCGGTAGGGATTACTCTGTGCGGTGGGGATTACTCTGCGCGGTGGGGGTTACTCTGCGCGGTGGGGGTTACTTTGTGCTGTAGTGAATATAGCATGCGGTAGGGATTACTCTGTGCGGTGGGGATTACTCTGCGCAGTGGCGGTTGCTCTGTGCGGTGAGGGTTACTCTGTGCGGTAGGGATTACTCTGCACGGTAGTGAATATAGCATGTAATGGGGATTACTCTGTGCGGTGGGGATTACTCTGCGCAGTAATGAAAATATGATTGTGGTGGGGATTGCTCTGCGCGGTAGTGAATATAGCATGTGATAGGGGTTACTCTGTGCGGTAGTGTATATAGCATGCGGTAGGGATTGCTCTGCGCGGTAGTGAATATAGCATGCGATGGGGATTACTCTGTGCGGTGGAGATTACTCTGTGTGGTAGTGAATATAGCATGTGATGGGGATTACTCTGTGTGGTGGGGATTACTCTGTGTGGTAGTGAATATATGATTGTGGTGGGGATTGCTCTGTGTGGTGGGGATTGCTCTGCGCGGTAGTGAATATAGCATGTGATAGGGGTTACTCTGCGCGGTGGGGATTACTCTGCCTGCTGGGGGTTACTCTGCACGCTGGGGGTTACTCTGTGCGGTAGTGAATATAGCATGTGATAGGGATTACTCTGCGCGGTGGGGGTTACTCTGTGCGGTGGGGATTACTCTGTGTGGTGGGGATTACTCTGCACGCTGGGGGTTACTCTGTGCGGTAGTGAATATAGCATGTGATAGGGATTACTCTGCGCGGTGGGGGTTACTCTGTGCGGTGGGGATTACTCTGTGTGGTGGGGATTACTCTGCGCGGTGGGGATTACTCTGCGCGCTGGGGATTACTCTGTGCGCTGGGGGTTACTCTGTGCGGTAGTGAATATAGCATGCGGTGGGGGTTACTCTGCGCGCTGGGGGTTACTCTGTGCAGTGGGGATTGCTCTGTGCGGTAGTGAATATAGCATGCGGTGGGGATTACTTTTCAGCCACTTCATACACAGTTGTCTCACCTGTTTGGGGGACAGAAGAACGGTCTGACTGAATATGGTCCAGTTGACGGTTTGGAGGCACGGCGGTGTTGTCAGCGATCCGTTATACCGGAAGTACCGATCCAGCCGCTCAGGTAATAATCCTTGAATATCAAATCCGGGGATCTCTGCGCTCTGCCCTGTTATAGAGAGGGACAGCATCAATCACCTGTGCGGCACCCAGACCGTACGGTATACAGGACCTCCGCCATGTCTGATGGGACGCTGAAATCTCTGATGGCACCTCCAATGTGCCAAGAGGGGGCGCTGCAGAGCCAAGAGGGGGCGCTGCAGAGCCAAGAGGGGGCGCTGCAGAGTGCAAAGGGGACACAGATGTATATAATATAGGCTGCAATGTATTTGAGTATAATGGAGGCGCCGATGTCATAGAATCCTAGCATAGTACAGTTGGAAGGGACCTCCGGGGTCATCGGGTCCTCCGGGGTCATCGGGTCCTCCGGGGTCATCAGGTCCTCCGGGGTCATCGGGTCCTCCGGGGTCATCGGGTCCTCTGGGGTCATCGGGTCCAACCCCCTGCTCAGTGCAGGATCACTGAATCATCCCCGACAGATGTCTGCCCACCTCTGAAGGCTCGTTTTGAAGATACCTCATGTTCTGTGTCGCACCCTGTACATGCATCCAGTAGGACAACATCCTTACAGTTTGAGCCTTTCTTCAGAAAGAAGGTAATCTGGTATTCTGTTCTGATATTGAGGGCCAAGAATGGAGACTATTTGTAGAAACTGAGTCTTCAGGCTGTGCTTTTGCAAAATGGAAACCTTCTTCCGTCTATTCCAGTAGCGCATGCCGTCCACATGAAAGATGTCCGATCACTGAAAGCGGCTCCTGGCATAACGAGTCCAGCTGGCACCTCTGGGGTGATGTGAAGGCTGCTGCCCGCTTCATGGGACTGCGGCAGGGATATACAAAGTGTTTCTTATGTCAGTGGGACTCGCAGACAAAATGTGGCAGCTGGAGAGAAGACTATGCCGCACCCGGCTCTGGTCGAGGCTCACAAAATCCTGCTACCACCCCCTCACACCAAACAGGGTTTGATGAAGAATTTGTGAAAGCCATGGACCGGACTTCGCCAGCTTCCCGATACCTTCATGAAAAATTTCTGGTGAGGGAAAGATTAAAGAGGGAGTTTGGGGGGTCCTCAGATTTGAGAGCTCTTCAGAGATGACCGTTTCAACAGCTTGCTGCAGGGTGATGCGAAACAAGCATGGGACCTCCTCACCTCGTGTCTACAGACCTTCAGGGGAATGCTAGGGCAGAAAACTACAAGGAACAAGTCATGCGGATGCCGTATGGGAAGCCTGGCTGCAAGATGTCTCTAAAGAGCCGCTTCCTTCATTCCCATCTGGATGGCTTCCAGACAACGGTGGTCAGTAGTGAACATGGCCAACGTTTCATCAAGATAACGCAACGATGGAACAAAGACACCAGGGAACATGGTCCACTACCATGCTGGCCGACTGCTGCTGGAGCCTCCACAGAGACGCTCCCGACAAGAGATCTAAGACGTGGTCTGTGGCTGCTTACAGGCATTACCCGTAGGCCTAAGACGTGGTCTGTGGCTGGTTACAGGCATTACCCGTAGGCCTAAGACGTGGTCTGTGGCTGGTTACAGGTATTACCCGTAGGCCTAAGACGTGGTCTGTGGCTGGATACTGGCATTACCCGTAGGCCTAAGACGTGGTCTGTGGCTGGTTACAGGTATTACCCGTAGGCCTATCAGTATTGGCACGCATTTCGTGATGGAAACAGTTATTGCAGATTTAAAAAAACCATAGCGCCAATGTCACGTTCGTGTGGCACAAGAGCACCACGCAGAGCACGGGCGCAGGGTGACGCTCACACTTAATGCAATCGTGGTACACCACGCAATGCAGGAGAGTGAGCACCACTCCAGGAAGTTAGAAGCCTGTCCTTACCTAACAGGAAGGTGAGGAGTCCCTGCCTGCAAGCAGAGTTGTTGTCCTGATAACGACACCCCCACTGTCTTCTTCTGGACCTGGACTATCCCTATAGGAACCCCTGGAGAGATGGACTCACACCGCAAACCAAGACAATAAAGGTGACCAATAACAACTGAAAGGATTCAGCAGCACTTATCTAAAGAAGGAATCCATTCACCCAGACTAGAGGATCACCAACTCCAACCGCTCCTCTAGAGAGCTGAATAAGCAGCTAGGAGTAAAGGGCCGGCTATGAATATAAAGCTCTCCATACTTGCTAATAGGAAGTGCAGCTAGAGAGCCCCCAACCCTCTGCCAGGTACGACTAAGAGAGAGACCGCACCCAGCAATCTCTGCACAATGTGCATTAATGCTTGTCCTGCATAACAAGGCGACAGGTCTGCCCCTGCGTCGCAGCCACCATGCCACGACGCTCTTGTACAGATCCAGTGAAAAACTATATCCAGCGCTCGCCAGGAGACAGATGTTCTGACCCTTTAGCCAAAGTATTGGTTAACTTGTTTATTGCAACGCGTTTCGTCTCACTGGGGCGACTTATTCAAGCAAATGGTAAACAAATACACACAGACTTCTTATGTAGAGAGCGTACACAAGCTTCAGCTCCAGAGCTCAGCGTCCCACTTCACCGGACGGCTGCACTTCAGGGGTTGGAGGGGCCGGCTAGGAGCGACCAGAGGGAGGGGTCTGCCCGTCAAGATGTCATTGTGGAGCGCATGCGTGCCATGGCCTGACATGCGCAGACTCCACCTCAACACCCAATGGACTACCAGGAGTCCTTCACAAACCCTCTCATAGCGTAGACGCTGTTTGTCTATAAAGCCTAATCTTACTATCGGGGTTCATTTACATACAGCCATCCTCAATCCTGTATATATCCAGCTGTTCTAATAGCACCGTGCCAGGAGTATATAGCATGGACATATATGAGCCACGGCCAACCATAACCGCTGGCGTGTCACACGTAACAGAGGTACACACACTGCCTACGCGGCGCTCAGGGATGCCCCCTCTAACTGCCCTGGCACTTTATAAAGATCGGCGGCTCGTAAAAACTAGTATTCTGTCTAAAAATATCATTTATCTTCAGATAATAAATCACATAAAAACATAAACATAAACATAAACTTATAAACTCTCGGCTTCTTTATCTGATAGTCCTCGTTTCCACAGCTTCTAAGCCTTCATCTAGCCGCGTGGCACCGGGGTGTGTAGCCTGCAGCTCGTCTCATTCGCCCGCTGTTTGCTCACAGAATCGGTGTGGATTCTAGAGGAGTAACACGTAATCGCGAACGGTCACTGTCATAGTGCCGCGACGCAGGTCATAGTGCCGCGACGCAGGTCGTAGTGCCGCGACGCAGGTCATAGTGCCGCGACGCAGGTCATAGTGCCATGACGCACACCGTAGTGCCGCGACGCAGGTCATAGTGCCATGACGCACACCGTAGTGCCGCGACGCAGGTCATAGTGCCATGACGCACACCGTAGTGCCGCGACGCAGGTCATAGTGCCATGACGCACACCGTAGTGCCGCGACGCAGGTCATAGTGCCATGACGCACACCGTAGTGCCGCGACGCAGGTCATAGTGCCGCGACACAGGTCATAGTGCCATGACGCACACCGTAGTGCCGCGACGCAGGTCATAGTGCCGCGACGCAGGTCATAGTGCCATGACGCACACCGTAGTGCCGCGACGCAGGTCATAGTGCCGCGACGCAGGTCATAGTGCCATGACGCACACCGTAGTGCCGCGACGCAGGTCATAGTGCCATGACGCACACCGTAGTGCCGCGACGCACACCGTAGTGTCGTGACGCAGGTCATAGTGCCGCGACGCAGGTCATAGTGCCATGACGCACACCGTAGTGCCGCGACGCAGGTCATAGTGCCATGACGCACACCGTAGTGCCGCGACGCAGGTCATAGTGCCGCGACGCAGGTCATAGTGCCGCGACGCAGGTCATAGTGCCATGACGCACACCGTAGTGCCGCGACGCAGGTCATAGTGCCGCGACGCAGGTCATAGTGCCATGACGCACACCGTAGTGCCGCGACGCAGGTCATAGTGCCATGACGCACACCGTAGTGCCGCGACGCAGGTCATAGTGCCATGACGCACACCGTAGTGCCGCGACGCAGGTCATAGTGCCATGACGCACACCGTAGTGCCGCGACGCAGGTCATAGTGCCATGACGCACACCGTAGTGCCGCGACGCAGGTCATAGTGCCGCGACGCAGGTCATAGTGCCGCGACGCAGGTCATAGTGCCATGACGCACACCGTAGTGCCGCGACGCAGGTCATAGTGCCGCGACGCAGGTCATAGTGCCATGACGCACACCGTAGTGCCGCGACGCAGGTCATAGTGCCGCGACGCAGGTCATAGTGCCATGACGCACACCGTAGTGCCGCGACGCAGGTCATAGTGCCATGACGCACACCGTAGTGCCGCGACGCAGGTCATAGTGCCGCGACGCAGGTCATAGTGCCATGACGCACACCGTAGTGCCGCGACGCAGGTCATAGTGCCATGACGCACACCGTAGTGCCGCGACGCACACCGTAGTGTCGTGACGCAGGTCATAGTGCCGCGACGCAGGTCATAGTGCCATGACGCACACCGTAGTGCCGCGACGCAGGTCATAGTGCCATGACGCACACCGTAGTGCCGCGACGCAGGTCATAGTGCCGCGACGCAGGTCATAGTGCCGCGACGCAGGTCATAGTGCCATGACGCACACCGTAGTGCCGCGACGCAGGTCATAGTGCCGCGACGCAGGTCATAGTGCCATGACGCACACCGTAGTGCCGCGACGCAGGTCATAGTGCCGCGACGCAGGTCATAGTGCCGCGACGCAGGTCATAGTGCCGCGACGCAGGTCATAGTGCCATGACGCACACCGTAGTGCCGCGACGCAGGTCATAGTGCCGCGACGCAGGTCATAGTGCCGCGACGCAGGTCATAGTGCCGCGACGCAGGTCATAGTGCCGCGACGCAGGTCGTGCCATGACGCACGTTGTAGTGTCGTGACG
The DNA here is from genome assembly GCA_035609135.1 of Eleutherodactylus coqui. Classification (NCBI taxonomy): domain Eukaryota; kingdom Metazoa; phylum Chordata; class Amphibia; order Anura; family Eleutherodactylidae; genus Eleutherodactylus; species Eleutherodactylus coqui. The sequence continues at coordinate 38,314 of JAYJKI010000688.1, read as the reverse complement.
CAGGTCGTAGTGCCATGACGCACACCGTAGTGCTGCGACGCAGGTCATAGTGCCATGACGCACACCGTAGTGCCGCGACGCAGGTCATAGTGCCGCGACGCAGGTCATAGTGCCGCGACACACACCGTAGTGCCGCGACGCAGGTCATAGTGCCGCGACGCAGGTCGTAGTGCCGCAACGCAGGTCGTGCCATGACGCATGTTGTAGTGTTGTGACGCAGGTCGTAGTGCCGCGTCGCAGGTCGTAGTGCCATGACGCACGTTGTAGTGTCGTGACGCAGGTCGTAGTGTCGTGACGCAGGTCGTAGTGCCGCGTCGCAGGTCGTAGTGCCATGCCGTAGTGCCACGACGAGCGCCCACAGGGACCTTCCGGCACACACACTACCAGTCTGGTGTCGCATGGAAGCTGTCTTAGTTCCAGGACGTCAGTCTCGTCTCCATCTATTCCCATCCCACTTGTCCCATGTGGGCACCACAGTTCCACTTCTTTCCACAGTTACATACCCGGTACGTTCTGTTCTGATCTCACTTCTGCCATCCGTCTCTTTCCTATTCTCTCCTCCTGGCCATGGGGGCGCCAATATATTTGTTAATGTCTTCTTTCTACATGCAGGCTTAGCGGCCCGATCTCTGGTTAGCCGTTCTTCACTATTTAACCTGCTATAGCCCGGACTGTGTTTGGTGATGAATGTAGTGTTAGGCTTATGTTTTTCTTCATTTACTTTGTTTTTTCACCCTCTGCGTTTTTCTTTTGTTCTGTTGCCATTCGACCCTCCGCTATGCGGAATCCATAATGGGTTTGGGGTATCTCTTCTCACACAATCTTTTTTTCACTCCTTCTGCCTGTTGTTTAAAGTACCTATTTTAGAGCCATTCCTCTTTACCCTCCTTGGTTGGCCATGGGGTATGTTGGTTTGCCAACTTTTCAGCTGGCAGCTTTGAAAGTCGAGGTAACGGTTAGTGTCCACAGGCTTAAAATCTGTTTCACTTACTATGTCGTCACTCTCTGATCCAATTTGTAAAGATGCTCAGTTGTCTTTACTACTCCTACCTGTGGACTTAAGATTATATTCATTGTTAAGGTGTTCAATATAGGACCACAAATCTCCCTCGTTTGCGTTCCATGTAATTAGAATGTCGTCTGTATACCTCCTAAATAGGATAATCCTTTCATCTGAAAACCTTTCTCTTCCAAATACGCCCATCACCAGGTTGGCAAAACTCGGGGCCCGTTTTGTCCCCATTGCGGTCCCGAATATCTGCTTATAATACACATGTTCTGCATAACAAGGTGACAGGTCTGCCCCTACGTCGCGGCCACCATACCACGACGTTGTCATGACCGACAAGCCGCGGCAGCTAATTTTGCATTTTGACTGTCATATCCATGCTGAGTACAAAAAAACTGCTAAGAAATGACGAACTTTATTTCAGTAACATGACGTTTGTAAACATGACCAGCGTAATGGAGGCTCCAACGTGTATAAAGAGGGCTCAGATGAGTATAATACAGGCTCCGCTGTGTCCAATGGCGGCTCCAATGTGTATAATGGCAGCTCCAATCTGTATACCGAAGGCTCTGATCTGTATAATGGCGGCCCAGATGAAAATAGTACAGGCTCCGATGAATATAATGGAGGCAGCAATAGGTACAATTAAGCTTAGATTTGTACAATGAAGGCTCAGATGTGTATAATGGCAGCTCCAATGCCTATAAGGAAAGCTCTGACGTATATAATGACGGCTCAGATGAGTACAATGGAGGCACCGATGTCTATAACGGATTAACAGAGGCTCCCATGACTATAACGGAGGCTCCCATGACTATAACGGATTAACAGAGGCTCCCATGACTATAACGGATTAACAGAGGCTCCCATGACTATAACGGAGGCTCCCATGACTATAACGGATTTACAGAGGCTCCCATGACTATAACGGATTAACAGAGGCTCCCATGACTATAACGGAGGCTCCCATGACTATAACAGATTAACAGAGGCTCCCATGACTATAACGGATTAACAGAGGCTCCCATGACTATAACGGAGGCTCCCATGACTATAACGGATTAACAGAGGCTCCCATGACTATAACGGATTAACAGAGGCTCCCATGACTATAACGGAGGCTCCCATGACTATAACGGAGGCTCCCATGACTATAACGGATTAACAGAGGCTCCCATGACTATAACGGATTAACAGAGGCTCCCATGACTATAACGGAGGCTCCCATGACTATAACGGAGGCTCCCATGACTATAACGGATTAACAGAGGCTCCCATGACTATAACGGATTAACAGAGGCTCCCATGACTATAACAGAGGCTCCCATGACTATAACGGAAGCTCCCATGACTATAACGGAGGCTTTCCTTGCATGCAGGGGGCGTTAAGGGGTAAGATTTGTATTCCTCATAGTATATCCGCCACAATGGAGGCCCAGTAGATCGACTTACCTCCGTCTTTCACCTCCTCCAGATGTGACAGCAGAGGCTCGTACCCTTCATTATCTTCCGATCCTTCCTGTGAGAAAGAACATGAGCTCACTGACCGTAATAATATGAGACATTATAGATGCCCTATAGAGCCTCCAAAGTCACTGCAGCAATACGTAAATGACTTTAGGGGGCGCTCCGTGGCCACATAAAGCAAAGTCCTATATAAATCCCAAAGTCTCTTCATAGCTTGCTGGTATATAAAGAAGCTGCACCACCCCTCCTGCTGGAACATATAGAAACTATACTGTCAATGCTGTTGGAAGATATAGAAGCCCTACTGCCCCTCCTGCTGGAACATATAGAAACTATACTGTCAATGCTGTTGGAAGATATAGAAGCCCTACTGCTGGAACATATAGAAGCTGTATCCCTTCCTCCCTTGCTGAAACATATAGAGGTTATACTGCCCTTCCTGCTGGAAAATAAAGAACCTGCAGAGCCCCTCCTGCTGGTAAATATAGAAGATGCACTGCCCCTCCTGCTGGTACATATAGAAGGTGCACTGCTCCTCCTGCTGGCACATATAGAAGCCGCACTGCGCCTCCTGCTGGCACATATAGAAGCCGCACTGGGCCTGCTGTTGGCACATATAGAAGCAGCACTGCGCCTCCTGCTGGCACGTATAGAAGCCGCACTGCGCCTCCTGGTGCCACATATAGAAGCCGCACTGGGCCTGCTGCTGGCACATATAGAAGCCGCACTGGGCCTGCTGCTGGCACATATAGAAGCCGCACTGCGCCTCCTGCTGGCATATATAGAAGCCGCACTGTGCCTCCTGCTGGCACACATAGAAGCCGCATTGCGCCTCCTGCTGGCACATATAGAAGCCACACTGCGCCTCCTGCTGGCACATATAGAAGCCACTCTGGGCCTGCTGCTGGCACATATAGAAGTTGTACTCCACCTCCTTCTGGTATGTATAGAAGTTGCACTGCTCCTTCTGCTGGTACATATAGAAGGTGCGTTGTTTGTGCTGCTGGTAGGTATAGAAGCTTCACTGCTCCTTGAATCTGCATTGCCCCAGCTGGTCTTTATATGGAAGCTCTATTCGGCTGATGCTCCAAGACCTGCCATGTCTTGCCATCATCTTCCGATTATATAAACTCTGATATCTGCAGTACCTTCCTGGAAGATTCCAGAATCATGGACTTACTACTGACCACTTACCTCTATAAAAGCTGCCAGCACAGCGAGGCCTCCTGATTTGTTTACTGCCATGTCTATAATGTTATACTCAGAGTTAAAGTGAACCACATGGATCTAAGGGAAGAGATCAGCAAATTAGTAGAGATACAAACTAATGCGGGCATCTATGGTCATCATCTGGAGGGAGTAATACTGAGGGCATCACAGGGAAAGAGTAATAGTGAGGGCATCTGTGGTCGTCGTCAGAGGAGTAATAGTGAGGGCATCTGTGGTCGTCATCAGAGGAGTAATAGCAGGCATCTGTAGTCATCATCAGAGGAGTTATAGTGAGGGCATCTGTAGTCCTCATCAGAGGAGTAATAGTGAGGGCATCTGTAGTCATCATCAGAGGAGTAATAGTGAGGGCATCTGTAGTCATCATCAGAGGAGTAATAGTGAGGGCATCTGTAGTCATCATCAGAGGAGTAATACTGAGGGCATCTGTAGTCATCATCAGTGGAGTAATAGTGAGGGCATCTGTGGTCATCATCAGAGGAGTAATAGTGAGGGCATCTGTGGTAATCATTGGGGGAGTAATAGTGAGGGCATCTGTGGTTATCATTAGGGAAGTAACATTGAAGGTATCAGTGGTCACCATTTGGAAAGTAATAGTGAGGCCATTTGCGGGCTTCATCAGAGGAGTAATAGTAAGGGCATCTGTGATCATCAGAAGAGTAATAGGGATGGCATGTATGGTCAACAGAGGAGCAATAGTGAGGGCATCTATGGTCATCAGAAGAGTAACAGCGAGGGCATCTGTGATCATCAGAGGAGTAATAGTGAGGGCATCTGTGGTCATTATTGGGAGAGTAATAGTGAGGGCATCTGTGGTGATCATCAGAGGAGTAATAGTGAGGGCATCTATGGTCATTAGTGGGGGAGTAATAGTAAGGGCATCTGGTTATCATCAGAGGAATAATAGTGAGGGCATCTATGGTCATCAGAAAAGTAATAGTGAGAGCATCTGTGGTCATCATCAGTGGAGTAATAGTGAGGGCATCTATGGTCATCAGAGGAGTAATAGTGAGGGCATCTGTGGTCATTATTGGGGGAGTAATAGTGAGGGCATCTGTGCTTATCATCAGAGGAGTAATAGTGAGGGCATCAGTGGTCATCAGTAGAGTAATAGTGAGGGCATCTGTGATCATCATTGGGGAAGTAATAGTGAGGGCATCTGTGGGCTTCATCAGAGGAGTAATAGTAAGGGCATCTGTAGTCATCATCAGAGGAGTTATAGTGGGGGCATCTGTAGCCATCAGATGAGTAATAGTGAGGGCTTCTGTGGTAATCATTAAGGGAGTAATAGTGAGGGCTTTTGTGATAATCATTGGGGGAGTAATAGTGAGGGCATCTGTGGTTATCAGAGGAGTAATAGTGAGGACATCTATGGTCATCAGATGAGTAATAGTGACGGCATCTGTGCTCATCATCAGTGGAGTAATAGTGAGGGCATCTATGGTCATCAGAGGAGTAATAGTAAGGGCATCTGTGGTCATTATTGGGGGAGTAATAGTGAGGGCATCTGTGGTCATCATTTGCGGAGTAATAGTGAGGGCATCTGTGGGCTTCATCAGAGGAGTAATAGTAAGGGCATCTGTAGTCATCATCAGAGGAGTTATAGTGGGGGCATCTGTAGTCATTAGAGGAGTAATAATGAGGGCTTCTGTGGTAATCGTTAGGGAGTAATAATGAGGGCATCTGTGGTCATCATCAGAAGAGTAATAGTGAGCACATATGTGGTAATCATTGGCCGAGTAGTAGTGAGGGCATCTATGGTCATCAGAGGAGTAATAGTGAGGGCATCTGTGATCATCAGAGGAGTAACATTGAATGTATCAGCGGTCATCATTTGGGGAGTAATAGTGAGGGCATCTGTGGTCATCATCAGAGGAATAATAGTGAGGGCATGTGTGGTCATCATCAGAGGAGTAACATTGAAGGTAGCAGTGGTCATCATTGGGGGAGTAATAGTGAGGGCATCTGTGGTCATCATTGGGGGAGTAATAGTGAGGGCATTTGTGGTCATCATCAGTGGAGTAATAGTGAGGGCATATGTGGTCATCATTGGGGGAGTAATAGTGAGGGCATCTGTGATCACCATCAGAAGAGTAACATTGAATGTATCAGCGGTCATCATTTGGGGAGTAATAGTGGGGGCATCTGTGGTCATCTTTAGAGGAGTAACATTGAAGGTATCAGTGGTCATCAATGGGGAAGTAATAGTGCAGGCACCTGCGGGCTTCATCAGAGGAGTAATAGTAAGGGCAGTTGTGATCAGAGGAGTAATAGTGAGGGCATCTGTGGTAATCATTGGGGGAGTAATAGTGAGGGCATTTGTGATTATCATCAGAGAAGTAACATTGAAGTTATCAGTGGTCATCATTGGGGGAGTAATAGAGAGCCTATTTGCGGACTTCAACAGATGAGTAATAGTAAGGGCATCAGTAGTCATCAGAGGAGTAATAGTGAGGGCATCAGTAGTCATCAGAGGAGTAATAGTGAGGGCATCTATTGTTATCAGAGCAGCAATAGTGAGGGCATCTATGGTCATCAGAGGAGTAATAGTGAGGGCATCTGTGGTTATCAGAGGAGTAATAGTGAGGGCATCTGTGGTCATCATCAGAGGAGTAATATTTAGGGCATCTGTGATCATCATCAGAGGAGTAATATTGAAGGCATCAGGGGTCATCATTGGGGGCGTAATAGTGAGGGCATCTGTGGTAATAATTGGGGGAGTAATATTTAGGGCATCTGTGATCATCATCAGAAGAGTAACATTGAATGTATCAGTGGTCATCATTTGAGGAGTAACGTAGAAGGTATCAGGGGTCATCATTCAGGGAGTAATAGTGAGGGCATCTGTCATCATCATTGGTGGAGTAATTGTGAGGGCATATGTGGTCATCATTGGGGGAGTAATAGTGAGGGCATCTATGGTTATCATCAGATGGGTAACATTGAAGGTATCAGTGGTCATCATCAGAGGAGTAATAGTGAGAGCATCTGTAGTCATCAGAGAGGTAATGGTGAAGGCTTCTGTGGTCATCATCAGAGGAGTAATAGTGAGGACATCTGTGGTCATCATTGGGGGAGTAATAGTGAGGGCATCTGTGGTCATCAGAGGAGTAATAATGAGGGCATCTAAGGTCATCAGAGGAGTAATAGTGAGCATCTGTGGTCATTATTGGGGAAGTAATAGTAAGAGCATCTGTGGTAATCATCAGAGGAGTAATAGTGAGGGCATCTATGGTCATCAGAAGAGTAATAGTGAGGGCATCTGTGGTCATCATTGGGGGAGTAATAGTGAGGGCATCTGTGGTCATCATTGGGGGAGTAATAGTGAGGGCATCTGTGGTCATCATTGGGGGAGTAATAGTGAGGCCATCAGTGGTCATCATTGGAGTAGTAATGAGGCCCTTTGTGGTCATCATTGAGGGAGTAATAGTGAGGCCATCTGTGATCGTCATTTGGAGAGTAATAGTGAGGGCATCTGTGGTCATCATCAGAGGAGTAACATTGAAGATGTCAGTGGTCATCATTGGGGAAGTAATAGTGAGGGCATTTGGGGTCATCAGAGGAGTAATAGTGAGAGCATCTGTAGTCATCAGAGAAGTAATAGTGAGGGCATCTGTGGTCATCATCAGAGGAGTAATATTGAGCGCATATGTGGTCATCATTGGGGGAGTAATAGTGAGGGCATCTGTGATCATCATCTGAGGAGTGACATTAAAGGTATCAGTGGTGATCATTGGGGGAGTAATCGTGAGGGCATCTATCATCATCATTTGGGGGTAAAAGGTAGGGCATCTGTGGTTATCAGAGGAGTAACATTGAAGGTATCAGTGGTCATCATTGGGGGATTAATAGTTAGGGCATATGTGGTCATTATTGTGGGATTAATAGTGTGGGCAACTGTGGTAATCATTGGGGGAGTAATAGTGAAGGCATATGTGGTTATCATCAGAAAAGTAACATTGAAGGCATCAGTGGTCATCATTGGGGGAGTAATAGTGAGGTCATCTGTGGGCTTCATCAGAGGAGTAATAGTGAGGGCATCTATGGTCATCAGAGGAGTAATAGTGAGGGCATCTATGGTCATCAGAGGAGTAATAGTGAGGGCATCTGTGGTCATTATTGGGGGAGTAATAGTGAGGGCATCTGTATTCATCATTGGGGGAGTAATAGTGAGGGCATCTGTGGTCATCTTTGGGGGAGTAATAGTGAGGCCATCTGTGGTCATCATTGGGGGAGTAATACTGAGGGCATCTGTGGTCATCATTGGGGGACAAATAGTGACGGCATCTGTGGTTATCATTAGGGGAATAACATTGAAGGTATCAGTGGTCATCATTGGGGGAGTAATAGTGAGGCCATTTGTAGGCTTCATCAGAGGAGTAATAGTAAGGTCATCTGTGATCATCAGAAGAGTAATAGTGAGAACATCTGTGGTCATCAGAGGAGTAACAGCGAGGGCATGTGTGGTCATCAGAGGAGTTAAAGTGAGGGCATCTTTGGTCATCAGAGGAGTAATAGTGAGGGCATCTGTGGTCATCAGAGGAGTAATAGTGAGAGCATCTGTGGTCATCAGAGGAGTAATAGTGAGAGCATCTGTGATCATCATCAGAGCAGTAACATTGAATGTATCAATGGTCATCATTGAGGGAGTAATAGTGAGGGCATCTGTGGTTATCATCAGAGGAGTAATAGTGAGGGCATCTGTGGTTATCATCAGAGGAGTAATAGTGAGGGCATCTGGGTCATTAGAGGAGTAATAGTAGGGCATCTGTGGTCATCATCAGAGGAGTTATAGTGAGGGCATCTGTAGTCATCAGAGGAGTAATAGCGAGGGCTTCTGTGGTAATCATTGGGGGAGTAATAGTCAGGACATCTGTGATCATCATCCGTGGAGTAATAGTGAGGGCATCTGTGGTCATCAGAGGAGTAACAGTGCAGGCATCTATGGTCATTATTGGGGGAGTAATAGTGCGAGCATCTGTGGGCTTCATCAGAGGAGTAATAGTAAGGGCATCTGTGGTCATCATCAGTGGAGTTATAGTGAGGGCATCTGTGGTCATCAGAGGAGTAATAGTGAGGGCATCTATGGTCTTTAGAGGAGTGATATTAAGGGCATCTATGGTCATCAGAGGAGTAATAGTGAGGGCATCTATGGTCATCATTGGGGGAGTAATAGTGAGGGCATCTGTGGTTATCATCAGTGGAGTAATAGTGAGGGCATATGTGGTCATCAGAGGAGTAATAGTAAGGGCATCTGTGGTCATTATTGGGGGAGTAATAGTGAGGGCATCTCTGGTCATCATCAGAGGAGTAATAGTGAGGGCATCTGTGGTCATCATTGGGGGAGTAATATTGAAGGCATCTGTGATCATCATCAGAAGAGTAATATTGAATGTATCAGCGGTTATCATTTGGGGAATAATATTGAGGGCATCTGTGGTCATCATGAGAGGAATAATAGTGAGGGCATCTGTGGTCATCAGAGGAGTAATAGTGAGGGCATCTATGGTCATCAGAGGAGTAATATTAAGGGCATCTATTGTCATCAGAGGAGTAATAGTGTGGGCATCTATGGTCATCAGAGGAGTAATAGTGAGTGCATCTATGGTCATCAGAGGAGTAATATTGAGTACATCTATGGTCATCAGAGGAGTAATAGTGAGGGCATCTATGGTCATCAAAGGAGTAATATTGAGGGCATCTATGTTCATCAGAGGAGTAATAGTGTGGGCATCGGTGGTTATCAGAGGGGTAATAGTGAGCGTATCTGTGATCATCATGAGTGGAGTAATAGTGAGGGAATCTGTGGTCATCATCAAAAGAGTAACATTGAATGTATCAGCGGTCATCATTTAGGGAGTAATAGTGAGGGCATCTGTGGTCATCATCATTGGAGTAATAGTGTGGGCATCTGTGGTCATCATTGGGGCAGTAACATTGAATGTATCAGCGGTCATTATTTAGGGAGTAATAGTGAGGGCATCTGTGGCCATCATCAGTGAAGTAATAGTGTGGGCATCTGTGGTCATCATTGGGGGAGTAACATTGAATGTATCAGCGGTCATCATTTGGGGAGTAATAGTGAAGGCACCTGCGAGCTTCATCAGAGGAGTCATAGTAAGGGCATATGTGATCAGAGGAGTGACAGTGAGGGCATCTGTGGTCATCATTGGGGGGAGTAATAGTGAGGGCATTTGTGGTTATCATCAGAGAATTAACATTGAAGGTATCAGTGGTCATCATTGTGGGAGTAATAGTGAGCCTATTTGTGGGCTTCATCAGAGCAGTAATATTAAGGGCATCTGTGATCATTAGAAGAGTAATAGTGAGGCCATCTATGGTCATCAGAGGAGTAATAGTGAGGGCATCTATGCTCATCAGAGGAGTAATAGTGGAGGTATCTATGGTCATCAGAGGAGTAATAGTGAGGGCATCTATAGTCATCAGAGGAGTAATAGTGAGGGCATCAGTAGTCATCAGAGGAGTAATAGTGAGGGCATCTGTGGTCATTATTGGGGGAGTAATAGTGAGGACATCTGTGGTTATCAGAGGAGTAATAGTGAGGGCATCTGTGGTAATCATTGGGGGAGTAATAGTGAGGGCTTCTGTGGTAATCATTGGGTGAGTAATAGTGAGGACATTTGTGGTCATCATCAGTGGAGTAATAGTGCAGGCTTCTGTGATCATCATCAGAGTAGTAACATTGAAGGTATCAGTGGTCATCATTGGGGGAGTAATAGTGAGGCCATTTGCGGGCTTCATCAGAGGAGTAATAGTGAGGGCATCTGTGGGCTTCATCAGAGGAGTAATAGTGAGGGCATCTGTGATCAGAGGTGTAATAGTGAGGGCATCTATGGTGATTATTGGGGGAGTAATAGTGAGGGCAGCTGTGGGCTTCATCAGAGTAGTAATAGTGAGGGCATCTGTAGTCATCAGAGAAGTAATAGTGCGGGCATCTATGGTCATCAGAGGAGTAATAGTGAGGGAGTCTGTGGTCATTATTGGGGGAGTAGTAGTGATGGCATCTGTGGGCTTCATCAGAGCAGTAATAGTAAGGGCATCTGTGGTCATCATCAGAGGAGTAATGGTGAGGGCATCTATGGTCATCAGCGGAGTAATAGTGGGGGCATCTATGATCATGATCAGTGGAGTAATAGTGAGGGCATCTGTGGTCATCAGAGGAGTAATAGTGAGGGCATCTGTGGTCATCATCAGAGGAGTCACAATGAAGGTATCAGGGGTCATCATTGGGGGAGTAATAGTGAGGGCATCTGTGGGCTTCATTGGGGGTCCCTCACATAGATGGACTCCCAATGCAATCCAACTGATGATGTAGGACAATAGCCCCACCCACTGGAAATGACCAGGATGGGGGATCTTTAGTGAACATTACCCCCTAGGCTCTCCCTGTTATCACATATTATTTACCTTATGTGACACCTGCATCAAATGGACAATAATAATCTTTACACCTATAAAGTATCACACAGCACATAGAAACTATAAACTAAAGAGGCGCCATATACGGTATATCACCCAGCAGCACGGCCCCATCATAGAAGGGTATAATAATGTTGTGCCAATAAGACATTCAACAGGGTGTACCGACACGGACAATCTTACAGTGCATCGTACAAAGCATGAATGAAGCTCAATAGCTTCTAACTGAAAACATATAAAGTCCCCGAAGACTGGACAAGGTAGAGCCGAGTCCCCGAAGACTGGACAAGGTAGAGCCGAGTCCCCGAAGACTGGACAAGGTAGAGCCGAGTCCCCGAAGACTGGACAAGGTAGAGCCGAGTCCCCGAAGACTGGGCAAGGTAGAGCCGAGTCCCCGAAGACTGGGCAAGGTAGAGCCGAGTCCCCGAAGACTGGGCAAGGTAGAGCCGAGTCCCCGAAGACTGGGCAAGGTAGAGCCGAGTCCCCGAAGACTGGGCAAGGTAGAGCCGAGTCCCCGAAGACTGGGCAAGGTAGAGCCGAGTCCCCGAAGACTGGGCAAGGTAGAGCCGAGTCCCCGAAGACTGGACAAGGTAGAGCCGAGTCCCCGAAGACTGGGCAAGGTAGAGCCGAGTTCCAGAAAGACTGGACATGGTAGAGCCGAGTCCCCGAAGACTGGACAAGGTAGAGCCGAGTCCCCGAAGACTGGACAAGGTAGAGCCAAGTCCCCGAAGACTGGACAAGGTAGAGCCGAGTCCCCGAAGACTGGACAATGTAGAGCCGAGTCCCCGAAGACTGGACAAGGTAGAGCCGAGTCCCTGAAGACTGGGCAACGTAGAGCCGAGTCCCAGAAAGACTGGACATGGTAGAGCCGAGTCCCCGAAGACTGGACAAGGTGGAGCCGAGTCCCCGAAGACTGGACAAGGTAGAGCCGAGTCCCCGAAGACTGGACAAGGTAGAGCCGAGTCCCCGAAGACTGGACATGGTAGAGCCGAGTCCCCGAAGACAGTACAAGGTAGAGCCAAGTCCCCAAAGACTGGACAAGGTAGAGCCGAGTCCCCGAAGACTGGACAATGTAAAGTAGAATCACTGAGAACTGGACAATTTTTCAACAAATCAATAGTAATTCATGAGCGATATGTTGAGCGGAGACTTAACGGCTGCAGGTTCGTGGACACTAGGAACTGTGTTATACATGATGTACCACTCACCTCTCCTGGGAATCGTCTTCCATTTACCGTGTGCTCTGAGCCAGGACTGCTCTGAGACCCCCAGTGGAAATGGAGCTGAGCTGCTTGGTAAACATAAGGGAGGCCCCCGACTATCTTCAGACTATTAGGCAGTTTTAAAACCACTGTGAGCCAAGACATAGAGACAAGTATTAGTGGCACTAGACCCAACAACCACTACCACAAAAAGTGGACTGCTCATCACATGAGGTGGGGAGGAGGCATGAGAGGTATCCGCTGTACACAATAATAGAGGATATAATGATTCACCATCAGTGGTTACCTACATCTATCAGACAATCTAAGACAATAAGTGGCTGCTGCATTATCCTGTCCTGTAGAGGGGGCTACATACACCCATACAACAGCAATGACTAATGCTATAAGTCTGGGTATAATAGATGATGGGAGAGTTTTCTTTACTGACCCTCGATATATCTATACATAGTTATTAGAGCGCCCCCTTGTTACAGTCCTGGGTATAATAGATGATGGGAGAGATCTCTGTACTGACCCCTGATATATTATACATAGTTATTAGAGCGCCCCCTTGTTACAGTCCTTGGTATAATAGATGGTGGGAGAGATCTCTGTACTGACCCCTGATGTATCTATACATAGTAATTAGAGCGCCCCCTTGTTACGGTTCTGGGTATAATAGATGATGGGAGAGATCTCTGTACTGACCCTGATATATTTTACATAGTTATTAGAGCGCCCCCTTGTTACAGTCCTGGGTATAATAGATGATGGGAGAGATCTCTGTACTGACCCCTGATATATCTATACATAGTTATTAGAGCGCCCACTTGTTACAGTCCTGGGTATCTCTCCCATCATCTATTATACCCAGGACTGTAACAAGGAGTCACTCTAATAACTATGTATAATATATCAGGGGTCAGTACAGAGATCTCTCCCATCATCTATTCTACCCAGGACTGTAACAAGGGGGCGCTCTAATAACTATGTATAGATATATCAGGGGTCAGTACAGAGATCTCTCCCATCATCTATTATACCCAGGACTGTAACAAGGGGGCGCTCTAATAACTATGTATAATGTATCAGGGGTCAGTACAGAGATCTCTGCCATCATCTATTATACCCAGGACTGTAACAAGGGGGCTGGAGTAGGTTGGGTGTAGGTGGAGCCTTGCAGTCTGAGCAGACGTGTCTGGAGCCCTTTCCCTCTCCCTGCAGAGGTGAGAGGGCCTCCATGAGTGTGCAACCTAGCACATCCTCCACCGTTCCCCGGGTGAGACCAGCAGGGAATGACGGTGTGTTACTGGTCTCAGGAGGAGAGCGACTAAGAAGATCCCAGAGGCTGATGCAGCAAGACTCCATGGAGAGTGCAGGCCAACCTGGAAAGAAAGGTGAGTCTTCCCAAGGACGGGATGGTGGCGATTCCCTTATCCAGTACAAGGGGTGGGGTGAGTGCCGTCCCGGGGAGACCACCAACAAGTATAGTACCAGAATTCAGAAGCTTAAAAAGCTGCAGATGGAGCTGAAATCTTTGAAGGCTCGGGCCGAGACTGCTACAAGGAGAAAGGACCGTGTGACTATATCAGAAGAGATGGGGAAGGTGAGAGAGGCCATTAAGCTTCATCCCACAAGAAAAGAGTATATTTTACAGAATGCTGGTGGATTTAAAGAAAGACTGAGCAACCAAGAGAGATTGGACAGCATGAGGAACCTCTCTGGGAAGGAGTTAGCAGTGACCTTGGTGTCTGACAGTGAGGAGGATGAGGCAGGTGTAATGGCGTCTCCAGGTGTGATGTCCTGCAGGGCGTCTCCAGATCTATCACCTGTGGAGATTTCCCAGCCCATCCCCCCAAGGCAGCCCAGCCCAAGGCTGAGTGCTTCTTACTCCTCAGATGAGGAGGAAAGGGAGGGAGAAGGTGGTTATTTAATGGCAGAAATTAAAAGAATGGAATCCCCTACTAATATGTCTAATCTTTCTTTTGGGGACGACCTACCTGAGGAGGGCAAAGAAAGATCAGGAAAAGGCAAGCAGAAGAAAAACAAGAAGAAGCAATTACAGGTCGTATGCACCCGTTTTGTACCATTTCCTAGCCCCTCTGGTCAAACAGACTCGGCATCTGTGGTGGTCCCGGGAATGGATCAGAGGGAGAGAATCTTTCCCAGCGGCACCCAGGGGGAGGATGGGAAAGACCCCCCTGCTCAGCCGACCCCAGTACCAGTAATGGTGTTGGATGCTGAGCAGGGAGGGAAAGGTATGCCATCCGTTTTTAGTCAGGCACCTGCGGTGGGTGTTGAGACTCCCATGGACTGCACGCTCGTGGGTGGCATGCCGTCTTCCGAGATAGACCCCGCCCTCTGGAGCACGCAGGCATCCGGGGAGGGGGTGCAGGCTATCACCTTATCAGAGGTGAATCCTGATGCCCAGAGCAGGCAGACATCAGCGGCGGTGTCAGAGTCTGGACGTGGGATCGCAGCTGCTCCAGCAGCACGGGACACCAGGGCATCGGCGGCGGTGCCGGCATCTAGGAAGGGGGCGGAGCCTGGTGACGTTATAGTGGCAAAATCGGGGAGATCAAGTCACGGAGGTCAAATGGCAGTTGGAGTGAAGAAGGCTTCTCCTGTTTCAGGGGTACTAGTGTCAACAGGGATGCAGGTGGTGGGACGTGAAAGTGCGAAGGAGGTCCAGGGGAAGGGGCTACATAAGGGTGGGTGTAGCATATCTACTGTGATTGCAGAGGAGGAGGGTGGTAGTAGGAATGCTGGTAGGAGCACTGAGGATGGTAGTGGATCCAGAGTCACAGGAGGGGAGGAGAGGATGTCTGGGATGGTAGTGGCAGATGCAGTGGGAAGGGAAACCGTGAGTGATATAAAGAGTGTTTCTTCTGAATTAGGAAACTCAGGAGGGTGTCCGACTATGCAGACTAGCCCGGCCATTATAAGGGTGACCGCGGGGTCCATGCAGGGTGTAGTCGGTCCTAGATTGTGAGGAGAGGCTCAAAACCTGGTCCCCTCCTCTGCCGACGTACAACAGCCGGAGTCTAGGGATGGGAGGGCGGTTTGTCCAGAAAGGGGTGCTGTGGGGATGACTGTCCCCCCATCTGGCGCTATGGTTAGTGGTGCTGCGTCTTCAGATGGTTTTGGTGGAGATGCTGCATTATCTACAGATAATAGGACTGGTGCCCAGGAACAGGCCAGGGCTGATGTTGCCATAGTGGGGGGTGTGGTGGGGGCTGTGTCTGACCCATCTACCCTCCCGGTGGTGCCTGGCCCCAAAAGTTATATTGCAGCGGTTACCGGGGGGGGGGCAGAGAGGCCTTTTTCCCGTGGGGCTGGACAGGGAAATTTACAGCGGAGTCTCTTGGAGGCCCTGAGGCGGGGAGAAAAGACGGTCAATATAGAGGGTGAGCAGGTTAACCTCGAATTCTGGATCCAGCGGCATGGACTTGGGGCCTTCAGAGAGAATAGAGGGAATTGGTCGCTCCCAACAAGCGGGCCATCGGGGGCCAGAAGGAATGTAGTCCGTTTTTGGCATATAGGTAGCAGAGATACATGCCCAAAACGGGGGAAGGTGGTTGAGCTCCTGCTGAATATGGGCTTCAGGGCATATGACATCTTTGCCCTGATCCATCCGTTTGGCACCTCGGAGTTTGATATCAGCTTTGTTCGGTCAGAAGGTCTTGAACTTTTCTGGTCGAATTATGAGCTGGTTCAGACTAGGCCCGACTGGCGGGATTTCGAGGTGATTCCCGTTTCCCGCCAGGACACGGTGAAGTCAGTGACCGTTTTAACCCGTAATGAGTCACTGTCGTTCATTGACATCATGACCTGGATATCTCGTTATGGGGCGGTGCAGGGCAACCCCACAAAGAACCGTGACGAGTACGGCATCTGGTCTGGAGCCTGGACTTTCCTGGTGAAATTGAGGCGGTCCGGAAACTCTGTTACCCACATTCCCTCCTCTGCTTTCTTGGGAAGAGATAGGATCCTGGCCTTTTACCAGGGGCAGCCGAAGGTCTGTCACAAGTGCGGTGACCCACACATTTCAGTGCGGCATGTACCAAAGTGATGTGTACATTGTGTGGGGGAGAAGGTCACCATGCCGCCTCATGTACAGACATTCGCTGCAACCTGTGTGGTGTCCTAGTACACCCCTTCAGTCGCTGTCCTCAGCGTGCCCGTGCTGATGTTGCTCCTGATCCGACTGGGGTACCCCGGGGCAGCGGGGCCTCAGCTGGAGAGGGGGAGGGCGGAAGTAGGAGGTCCGGTGATGGAAAAAGGTGGAAGAGTGAGTAAGACCAGACAGCAGATATCCCGAAAGGAGGCAGGGGAGGGGGGGGGGGGGGGGGATCCAGTAGGATGACCCTGGTCCCTGTTTCCCAAGAGCCAGTGACCACCTCTGAGGACATAAGGGGCAGCGATTTGGAGGAAGAGGTCAGGAGACTGGCGAGAGAGGAGGAGGAGAGGTCCAGTTCCCTATCAAGTTCCCATCCAGAAGACAGTGTGGATGAGGAGAGTAGGGAATGGCAAAAGGAAAAATGTAAGAAGGGTAAACAGAATAAAAAGAAGGGGAAAAAGAAATCATCTCCCCCTCCAGGTCAGATGCTAAAGGAGGGCCAAACCGGCTCCCCTCTGGTCATCTTAACAAACCGCTTTCAGACTCTGGAAGGAGGCGACCCTGAATCCTCCTCATTAGAGGAGGGGGGGGGGGAGCCAAGGAATAGAGTAGTGCCGGTGGGGGACGTCGTTCCCCTCCCCCCTGAGGGGCCACAAGTTCCTCCGGGGGTTAGGGGAGACTCAGTGCCACGGGACAAAGGTGAAGGCTCCTCTCCAAATCTGGAGGGGGGTTCGCAAAAAGAAATAAACAATCATGTAAAAAATATAAATATTGTAGAAATGGATATGTCGGAGTGTTTAAAAAGGGGTGGTAGGGATTCTGGTGGGGAATCGGGTAATGTAAAGAAGAGAGCTGTCCAGCTCGATCACCCTTGATGGCGGCACTCACCTCGTTGACGTTGGCGACCATTAATGTCGCTAGCATTAAGTCTGATATGGCTCACTTTATGGCCTTTGATTTTTTCAGCTGGAATGAAGCTGATATTTTGTTTTTGCAAGAGACCAGGCTCACAGACCTGGCCAGTATCCATAAAGCAAAGAGGGAGTGGACTCATGGGCCCTCCTATTGGTCTCTTGCGGCCGAACCATATAGCGGGGTGGCGGTTCTTTTTAAAACCGCAGAGGTTGAATGCAGACGGGTAATAGAGGTGGAAATGGGAAGGTGCTTGGTCTTGGACGTCCTTATGAGAGGTCAAGAGCTCCGGCTCATAAATATTTATGGTCCTCAGAGCAAGAATGAGAGGAAGGACCTCTTCATAAGGATCAAGCCCTTTCTTTTTACGAGTCGACTGCTGATCTTTGGCGGAGACTTCAATAATGTCTCGAGGCTCTTTGATAGGGGAGGTGCCAGAGACAAGTTGGCTTACGACAGCGTCGCTTTGAATAATATAGTGAGTGAGGCTCGCCTGGTGGATGTCCACGTTCGGCACACCACAGGCGACACGGGGTTCACTTTTTATCGAGGTAGTTGTAGATCTAGAATAAATAGGTTTTATTTAAAGGAGGAGGCTGTCTCCTCACCAATTCTGGTGGTGGAGGTGGAATTCTCCGATCACTGTTTAATTATGTTTTCTCTGAATGTTTCAGAAACCCCTCGGATGGGAAGAGGTTTATGGAAGTTAAATTCGGCACTCCTGGAGGAGGAGGAAATAAGACAGTCCTCTGAGGATTTTCTGCAGAGCCAGCTTCCACTGATGGGCCTTTGTAATAGTAAGTCAGAGTGGTGGGAGATCTTCAAGAAACGGGTTGCAAAGTATTTCCGTGAGCTCTCAAACCTCAGAAGTTTGACCCAGTACCGTTTATATCAAGCTTTGAGGAGGAAACTCGAGCAAATTGTCTCGACTGGGGGCAGCCGTGAGGAGGCCTCCAGCGTGAAAGCCTTGCTGAAGGGATGTCAGTATGATAGGCACACAGCTTTAGTTTTTGAGAGGGATTTCGGGAAATTCCGCCCGCCCGACCCCTACAGAAACTGTAAGTTGTCAGTGAATAGTAGGTTGGTAACGGGTCTGGTTGATAGTACAGGATCTCTGAAAAGGTCCAGTTCAGGGATCCTGAAGGTCGTCAGATCTTTCTACTCACATCTTTTGGCAAGGAAGGATCTAGATCGAGTCAAGATGTCGGCTTTCCTGGCTGATACCATCCCTGAGCAGGGGGTGGCATCGTCGCTTGACGTTTTGACGGAACCGATTAGGGAAGAGGAAGTGAGACTGGCCTTTGATGGGCTTGCGCTCAAGAAAACGCCAGGTCCGGATGGCTTAACATCTGAGTTTTATAAGACCTTTAAGGAGCTGTTGGCTCCCCTGTTGACCGAGATATTTAATGAATGTCTATCCTCGGGCATTCTGCCAGAGTCAATGAGGAGGTTGGCCCTGATCATTTTGTCAAAGGGTAAAGATCCATCCCGGATTGAGAAATGGCGTCCCATAGCACTTCTCAATACGGACCGGAAGGTTCTTGCAAAGATCATTTTTAACAGGCTGGTGCATTTTGCACCCAAACTACTTTCGGGGGACCAGCACTGCTCTGTTCCTGGCCGAAGTACTTTCAGTGCTGTACTGGGTGTCCGGGAGGCTGTGGAACAGGGTAGGGCCAGTAATTGGAAAGGGTTCTTGCTGTCCTTGGATCAGGCCAAGGCCTTTGATAGGGTTGACCATGAGTACCTCTGGTCAGTCCTTCTGAGATACGGTTTACCAATAGGGTTTATTGATTGGCTTAAAGTTTTGTATGCAGGGGCTGAGAGTTTCCCGCTGGTGAACGGTTGGGTCGGGCGCCCCTTTGCGGTGGGGCCCGGTGTCCGCCAGGGTTGTCCTTTGAGCCCGTTGCTATATGTGTTCGCAATTGACCCCTTTTTAAGGCGGTTGAGTGGCGGACCATTGGCGGGGTCGGGATGGGCCTGGAGGGGTCGGAGTCTGCACTTAGGGCGGTGGCCTACGCTGACGATGCCACTGTCTTTGTCTCGTCCAAGGAGGAGGCTGGATGGGTGATGTCAGAGGTGGTTAGGTATTCGGAGGCTTCCGGATCCTGAGTCAATTGGGACAAGTGTGAAAGTCTCTGGCTGGGGGGAGGAGATCCTGATTTCAGTCCCCCGGACACTCTCCCGGAGCCTCAAGAATTTGCAAAAGTTTTAGGCATCCAATTTGGCCAGGGTGATTACCCAGGGAGAAATTAGGATGGTAAACTGAAAGATGCCAGTCAGAAGGTTGACCAGTGGAAGGGATGGTCTTTGTCCCTGAGAGAAAGGGTTAGCCTTATCAAGACTTTCCTGCTCCCGTTGTTAATCTATTTGGGCAGTGTATGTATCTTGCCGGAGCCTCTCTGGACACGGGTCTATAGTCTGTTCTTCCAGCTGTTGTGGGGGAGCAGACTGAACCTAGTAAAGCGAGAGGTCACATACCGCACAAGGAGACTAGGGGGATTGTGTATGGTCAACCCTGTGGTATTCCTAGTGAATACCTTTCTTAAAACCAATATAGCAAACTTCTGGAATACAGGAAGGGCTCCTTTGTGGGTAGTCTCCTCTAAGGCATGGTTTCAGCCTTTCTTCCAGGAATGGGAGACAGGAGGGCATGTGAAATATTTTCGTTCAACCCATGGACATCTCCCGGCTTACGTTGCGCAGGTTCTGAAGGTTATCCGTCGCTGGGGCTTGGGAGCTGAGGAGATTAGGACTCTGTCAAGGAGGTTCCTTGACAATAGGGTTCTGGTCACCCGCTTCCAAAATCCACTGGCCCTCAGGGACTGCCCAGGTCAGGACCTAGAGGTAGGGTTAGTTTTGTTAAATTCAGTAAGGGT
Organism: Eleutherodactylus coqui; assembly: GCA_035609135.1. Taxonomy (NCBI): domain Eukaryota; kingdom Metazoa; phylum Chordata; class Amphibia; order Anura; family Eleutherodactylidae; genus Eleutherodactylus; species Eleutherodactylus coqui. The sequence goes on along the minus strand of JAYJKI010000688.1, from coordinate 18,055 downwards.
CCCATTGAAGTTTTGGGATTTGGCCTGGCGCTCCTTCCATGGTAAGTTGTATGTGAGGGATAACTTGAAGTAGAGAAAGGTGGAGGAGAGGGACTGTCCCCGGGAGGAGTGTGGCTCTGTAGTGGAAACTATGGAGCATTTCTTACTTCAGTGTCCCTTTAATACAGAGGTCTACAGAAGGGTAGGGGCTTCCATCGGTTGGCCTAGGCTGGCTGTCCTCTCCTATCCTGAGTGGGCCTATGGGGCATTCAGAGATCTGGGTGGACGGGACAGGTGCACATTATATCTAGTTAGTCTAGTGGTTAGCTACTACATGTGGCACGCGCGGTGTTTAGTTTCGACGCGTCAAAAAATCCTCCCTGTGGATGTGGTGTGTAGGGACATCCTCGGTGACCTGGTAAAGGTGCGTTCTTTGGAGTTCAACAGGTTGGGTGCACTCAGGGCCTCTCGCCTATGGAGGGGTCTTTCTTTTGGAGTACCCTAGCCCGGGGTCTCCTTTCCCGGTGATGGGCTAATTTTATTCTATTCACTTGATAGCTTTTTGTTTTAGTAAATAGAGGAAGAAAAGAGGGGGTATAAGGTGTGTGGTATGTAGGGTATAAGGTGCGGTATGTAGGGTATAAGGTGTATGGTATGTAGGGTATAAGGTGTGTGGTGTGTAGGGTATAAGGTGTGCGGTATGTAGGGTATAAGGTGTATGGTATGTAGGGTATAAGGTGTGCGGTATGTAGGGTATAAGGTGTGTGGTATGTAGGGTATAAGGTGTGTGGTGTGTAGGGTATAAGGTGTGCGGTATGTAGGGTATAAGGTGTATGGTATGTAGGGTATAAGGTGTGCGGTATGTAGGGTATAAGGTGTGTGGTATGTAGGGTATAAGGTGTGTGGTGTGTAGGGTATAAGGTGTGTGGTATGTAGGGTATAAGGTGTGCGGTATGTAGGGTATAAGGTGTGTGGTATGTAGGGTATAAGGTGTATGGTATGTAGGGTATAAGGTGTGCGGTATGTAGGGTATAAGGTGTGCGGTATGTAGGGTATAAGGTGTGTGGTATGTAGGGTATAAGGTGTGCGGTATGTAGGGTATAAGGTGTGCGGTATGTAGGGTATAAGGTGTGTGGTATGTAGGGTATAAGGTGTGTGGTATGTAGGGTATAAGGTGTATGGTATGTAGGGTATAAGGTGTATGGTATGTAGGGTATAAGGTGTGTGGTATGTAGGGTATAAGGTGTGTGGTGTGTAGGGTATAAGGTGTATGGTATGTAGGGTATAAGGTGTGTGGTATGTAGGGTATAAGGTGTGCGGTATGTAGGGTATAAGGTGTGTGGTATGTAGGGTATAAGGTGTGCGGTATGTAGGGTATAAGGTGTATGGTATGTAGGGTATAAGGTGTGTGGTATGTAGGGTATAAGGTGTGCGGTATGTAGGGTATAATGTGTGCGGTATGTAGGGTATAAGGTGTGTGGTGTGCAGGGTATAAGGTGTGTGGTATGTAGGGTATAAGGTGTGTGGTGTGTAGGGTATAAGGTGTGCGGTATGTAGGGTATAAGGTGTGTGGTATGTAGGGTATAAGGTGTGCGGTATGTAGGGTATAAGGTGTGTGGTATGTAGGGTATAAGGTGTGTGGTATGTGGGGTATAAGGTGTGTGGTGTGTAGGGTATAAGGTGTGTGGTATGTAGGGTATAAGGTGTGCGGTATGTAGGGTATAAGGTGTGTGGTATGTAGGGTATAAGGTGTGCGGTATGTAGGGTATAAGGTGTGTGGTATGTAGGGTATAAGGTGTGTGGTATGTAGGGTATAAGGTGTGCGGTATGTAGGGTATAAGGTGTGTGGTATGTAGGGTATAAGGTGTGCGGTATGTAGGGTATAATGTGTGCGGTATGTAGGGTATAAGGTGTGTGGTGTGTAGGGTATAAGGTGTGTGGTATGTAGGGTATAAGGTGTGTGGTGTGTAGGGTATAAGGTGTGCGGTATGTAGGGTATAAGGTGTATGGTATGTAGGGTATAAGGTGTGTGGTATGTAGGGTATAAGGTGTATGGTATGTAGGGTATAAGGTGTGTGGTATGTAGGGTATAAGGTGTATGGTGTGTAGGGTATAAGGTGTGCGGTATGTAGGGTATAAGGTGTGTGGTATGTAGGGTATAAGGTGTATGGTATGTAGGGTATAAGGTGTATGGTATGTAGGGTATAAGGTGTGTGGTATGTAGGGTATAAGGTGTGCGGTATGTAGGGTATAAGGTGTGCGGTATGTAGGGTATAAGGTGTGTGGTGTGTAGGGTATAAGGTGTGTGGTATGTAGGGTATAAGGTGTGCGGTATGTAGGGTATAAGGTGTGTGGTATGTAGGGTATAAGGTGTGCGGTATGTAGGGTATAAGGTGTGTGGTATGTAGGGTATAAGGTGTGTGGTATGTAGGGTATAAGGTGTGCGGTATGTAGGGTATAAGGTGTATGGTATGTAGGGTATAAGGTGTATGGTGTGTAGGGTATAAGGTGTATGGTATGTAGGGTATAAGGTGTGTGGTGTGTAGGGTATAAGGTGTATGGTATGTAGGGTATAAGGTGTGTGGTATGTAGGGTATAAGGTGTGTGGTATGTAGGGTATAAGGTGTGTGGTATGTAGGGTATAAGGTGTGTGGTATGTAGGGTATAAGGTGTGCGGTATGTAGGGTATAAGGTGTATGGTATGTAGGGTATAAGGTGTATGGTGTGTAGGGTATAAGGTGTGCGGTATGTAGGGTATAAGGTGTGTGGTGTGTAGGGTATAAGGTGTATGGTATGTAGGGTATAAGGTGTGTGGTGTGTAGGGTATAAGGTGTGCGGTATGTAGGGTATAAGGTGTGTGGTATGTAGGGTATAAGGTGTGTGGTATGTAGGGTATAAGGTGTGTGGTATGTAGGGTATAAGGTGTATGGTATGTAGGGTATAAGGTGTATGGTATGTAGGGTATAAGGTGTGTGGTATGTAGGGTATAAGGTGTGCGGTATGTAGGGTATAAGGTGTGCGGTATGTAGGGTATAAGGTGTGCGGTATGTAGGGTATAAGGTGTGTGGTATGTAGGGTATAAGGTGTGCGGTATGTAGGGTATAAGGTGTGTGGTATGTAGGGTATAAGGTGTGTGGTATGTAGGGTATAAGGTGTGTGGTATGTAGGGTATAAGGTGTGTGGTATGTAGGGTATAAGGTGTGTGGTGTGTAGGGTATAAGGTGTGTGGTATGTAGGGTATAAGGTGTGTGGTATGTAGGGTATAAGGTGCGGTATGTAGGGTATAAGGTGTGTGGTATGTAGGGTATAAGGTGTGTGGTATGTAGGGTATAAGGTGTGCGGTGTGTAGGGTATAAGGTGTGTGGTGTGTAGGGTATAAGGTGTGTGGTGTGTAGGGTATAAGGTGTGCGGTATGTAGGGTATAAGGTGTGTGGTATGTAGGGTATAAGGTGTGTGGTATGTAGGGTATAAGGTGTGTGGTATGTAGGGTATAAGGTGTGTGGTATGTAGGGTATAAGGTGTGTGGTATGTAGGGTATAAGGTGTATGGTATGTAGGGTATAAGGTGTGTGGTATGTAGGGTATAAGGTGTGTGGTATGTAGGGTATAAGGTGTGCGGTATGTAGGGTATAAGGTGTGTGGTATGTAGGGTATAAGGTGTGTGGTATGTAGGGTATAAGGTGTATGGTATGTAGGGTATAAGGTGTGTGGTATGTAGGGTATAAGGTGTGTGGTATGTAGGGTATAAGGTGTATGGTATGTAGGGTATAAGGTGTGTGGTATGTAGGGTATAAGGTGCGCGGTATGTAGGGTATAAGGTGTGTGGTGTGTAGGGTATAAGGTGTATGGTGTGTAGGGTATAAGGTGTGTGGTATGTAGGGTATAAGGTGTGTGGTATGTAGGGTATAAGGTGTATGGTATGTAGGGTATAAGGTGTGTGGTATGTAGGGTATAAGGTGTGCGGTATGTAGGGTATAAGGTGTATGGTATGTAGGGTATAAGGTGTGCGGTATGTAGGGTATAAGGTGTGTGGTATGTAGGGTATAAGGTGTGTGGTATGTAGGGTATAAGGTGTGTGGTGTGTAGGGTATAAGGTGTGTGGTGTGTAGGGTATAAGGTGTGTGGTGTGTAGGGTATAAGGTGTATGGTATGTAGGGTATAAGGTGTGTGGTGTGTACGGTATAAGGTGTGCGGTGTGTACGGTATAAGGTGTGCGGTATGTAGGGTATAAGGTGTGTGGTATGTAGGGTATAAGGTGTGTGGTATGTAGGGTATAAGGTGTATGGTATGTAGGGTATAAGGTGTGTGGTATGTAGGGTATAAGGTGTGTGGTATGTAGGGTATAAGGTGTATGGTATGTAGGGTATAAGGTGTGCGGTATGTAGGGTATAAGGTGTGCGGTGTGTAGGGTATAAGGTGTGTGGTATGTAGGGTATAAGGTGTGTGGTATGTAGGGTATAAGGTGTGCGGTATGTAGGGTATAAGGTGTGCGGTATGTAGGGTATAAGGTGTATGGTATGTAGGGTATAAGGTGTGTGGTATGTAGGGTATAAGGTGTGCGGTATGTAGGGTATAAGGTGTGTGGTATGTAGGGTATAAGGTGTGTGGTATGTAGGGTATAAGGTGTGTGGTATGTAGGGTATAAGGTGTGGTATGTAGGGTATAAGGTGTGTGGTGTGTAGGGTATAAGGTGTGTGGTATGTAGGGTATAAGGTGTGTGGTATGTAGGGTATAAGGTGTGTGGTGTGTAGGGTATAAGGTGTGTGGTATGTAGGGTATAAGGTGTGCGGTATGTAGGGTATAAGGTGTGTGATGTGTAGGGTATAAGGTGTGTGGTGTGTAGGGTATAAGGTGTGTGGTATGTAGGGTATAAGGTGTGTGGTGTGTAGGGTATAAGGTGTGCGGTATGTAGGGTATAAGGTGTGCGGTGTGTAGGGTATATGGTGTGTGGTATGTAGGGTATAAGGTGTGTGGTATGTAGGGTATAAGGTGTGCGGTATGTACGGTATAAGGTGTGCGGTATGTAGGGTATAAGGTGTGTGGTGTGTAGGGTATAAGGTGTGGTATGTAGGGTATAAGGTGTGTGGTATGTAGGGTATAAGGTGTGCGGTATGTAGGGTATAAGGTGTGTGGTATGTAGGGTATAAGGTGTGGTATGTAGGGTATAAGGTGTGTGGTGTGTAGGGTATAAGGTGTGTGGTATGTAGGGTATAAGGTGTGTGGTATGTAGGGTATAAGGTGTGTGGTGTGTAGGGTATAAGGTGTGTGGTATGTAGGGTATAAGGTGTGCGGTATGTAGGTATAAGGTGTGTGATGTGTAGGGTATAAGGTGTGTGGTATGTAGGGTATAAGGTGTGTGGTGTGTAGGGTATAAGGTGTGCGGTATGTAGGGTATAAGGTGTGTGGTATGTAGGGTATAAGGTGTATGGTATGTAGGGTATATGGTGTGTGGTATGTAGGGTATAAGGTGTGTGGTATGTAGGGTATAAGGTGTGCGGTATGTACGGTATAAGGTGTGCGGTATGTAGGGTATAAGGTGTGTGGTGTGTAGGGTATAAGGTGTGGTATGTAGGGTATAAGGTGTGTGGTATGTAGGGTATAAGGTGTATGGTATGTAGGGTATAAGGTGTATGGTATGTAGGGTATAAGGTGTGTGGTGTGTAGGGTATAAGGCGTGTGGTGTGTAGGGTATAAGGTGTGTGGTGTGTAGGGTATAAGGTGTGCGGTATGTAGGGTATAAGAGTGTGCGGTATGTAGGGTATAAGGTGTGCGGTATGTAGGGTATAAGGTGTGTGGTATGTAGGGTATAAGGTGTGCGGTATGTAGGGTATAAGGTGTATGGTATGTATGTAGGGTATAAGGTGTGTGGTATGTAGGGTATAAGCTGTGTGGTATGTAGGGTATAAGGTGTATGGTATGTAGGGTATAAGGTGTGTGGTATGTAGGGTATAAGGTGTGTGGTATGTAGGGTATAAGGTGTGCGGTATGTAGGGTATAAGATGTGCGGTATGTAGGGTATAAGGTGTATGGTATGTAGGGTATAAGGTGTGTGGTGTGTAGGGTATAAGGTGTATGGTGTGTAGGGTATAAGGTGTATGGTATGTAGGGTATAAGGTGTATGGTATGTAGGGTATAAGGTGTGCGGTATGTAGGGTATAAGGTGTGTGGTATGTAGGGTATAAGGTGTATGGTATGTAGGGTATAAGGTGTGTGGTATGTAGGGTATAAGGTGTGCGGTATGTAGGGTATAAGGTGTGTGGTATGTAGGGTATAAGGTGTGTGGTGTGTAGGGTATAAGGTGTGTGGTGTGTAGGGTATAAGGTGTGTGGTGTGTAGGGTATAAGGTGTGTGGTGTGTACGGTATAAGGTGTGTGGTATGTAGGGTATAAGGTGTGTGGTGTGTAGGGTATAAGGTGTGGTATGTAGGGTATAAGGTGTGCGGTGTGTAGGGTATAAGGTGTGCGGTATGTAGGGTATAAGGTGTGTGGTATGTAGGGTATAAGGTGTGTGGTATGTAGGGTATAAGGTGTGTGGTGTGTAGGGTATAAGGTGTATGGTGTGTAGGGTATAAGGTGTATGGTATGTAGGGTATAAGGTGTGTGGTATGTAGGGTATAAGGTGTGTGGTGTGTAGGGTATAAGGTGTATGGTGTGTAGGGTATAAGGTGTATGGTATGTAGGGTATAAGGTGTGCGGTGTGTAGGGTATAAGGTGTGTGGTATGTAGGGTATAAGGTGTGCGGTATGTAGGGTATAAGGTGTGTGGTATGTAGGGTATAAGGTGTGCGGTATGTAGGGTATAAGGTGTGCGGTATGTAGGGTATAAGGTGTATGGTATGTAGGGTATAAGGTGTGTGGTGTGTAGGGTATAAGGTGTATGGTGTGTAGGGTATAAGGTGTGCGGTATGTAGGGTATAAGGTGTGTGGTGTGTAGGGTATAAGGTCTATGGTATGTAGGGTATAAGGTGTGTGGTATGTAGGGTATAAGGTGTGCGGTATGTAGGGTATAAGGTGTGTGGTATGTAGGGTATAAGGTGTATGGTATGTAGGGTATAAGGTGTGCGGTATATAGGGTATAAGGTGTGCGGTATGTAGGGTATAAGGTGTGTGGTATGTAGGGTATAAGGTGTGTGGTATGTAGGGTATAAAGTGTGTGGTATGTAGAGTATAAGGCTGTATGGTATGTAGGGTATAAGGTGTGTGGTATGTAGGGTATAAGGTGTATGGTATGTAGGGTATAAGGTGTATGGTATGTAGGGTATAAGGTGTGTGGTATGTAGGGTATAAGGTGTGCGGTATGTAGGGTATAAGGTGTGTGGTATGTAGGGTATAAGGTGTATGGTATGTAGGGTATAAGGTGTATGGTATGTAGGGTATAAGGTGTATGGTATGTAGGGTATAAGGTGTATGGTATGTAGGGTATAAGGTGTATGGTATGTAGGGTATAAGGTGTATGGTATAAGGTGTGTGGTATGTAGGGTATAAGGTGTGCGGTATGTAGGGTATAAGGTGTGTGGTATGTAGGGTATAAGGTGTGCGGTATGTAGGGTATAAGGTGTGCGGTATGTAGGGTATAAGGTGTGCGGTATGTAGGGTATAAGGTGTGTGGTGTGTAGGGTATAAGGTGTATGGTATGTAGGGTATAAGGTGTATGGTATGTAGGGTATAAGGCGTATGGTATGTAGGGTATAAGGTGTGTGGTATGTAGGGTATAAGGTGTGTGGTGTGTAGGGTATAAGGTGTGTGGTGTGTAGGGTATAAGGTGTGTGGTATGTAGGGTATAAGGTGTGTGGTATGTAGGGTATAAGGTGTGCGGTATGTAGGGTATAAGGTGTGCGGTATGTAGGGTATAAGGTGTGCGGTATGTAGGGTATAAGGTGTGGTGTGTAGGGTATAAGGTGTATGGTATGTAGGGTATAAGGTGTATGGTAATGTAGGGTATAAGGCGTATGGTATGTAGGGTATAAGGTGTGTGGTATGTAGGGTATAAGGTGTGTGGTGTGTAGGGTATAAGGTGTGTGGTGTGTAGGGTATAAGGTGTGTGGTATGTAGGGTATAAGGTGTGCGGTGTGTAGGGTATAAGGTGTGTGGTATGTAGGGTATAAGGTGTGCGGTATGTAGGGTATAAGGTGTGTGGTGTGTAGGGTATAAGGTGTATGGTATGTAGGGTATAAGGTGTGCGGTATGTAGGGTATAAGGTGTGTGTATGTAGGGTATAAGGTGTATGGTATGTAGGGTATAAGGTGTGTGGTATGTAGGGTATAAGGTGTGTGGTGTGTAGGGTATAAGGTGTATGGTGTGTAGGGTATAAGGTGTATGGTATGTAGGGTATAAGGTGTGTGGTATGTAGGGTATAAGGTGTGCGGTGTGTAGGGTATAAGGTGTGCGGTGTGTAGGGTATAAGGTGTGCGGTATGTAGGGTATAAGGTGTGCGGTATGTAGGGTATAAGGTGTGCGGTATGTAGGGTATAAGGTGTGCGGTATGTAGGGTATAAGGTGTGCGGTATGTAGGGTATAAGGTGTGCGGTATGTAGGGTATAAGGTGTGCGGTATGTAGGGTATAAGGTGTGCGGTATGTAGGGTATAAGGTGTGCGGTATGTAGGGTATAAGGTGTGTGGTGTGTAGGGTATAAGGTGTATGGTATGTAGGGTATAAGGTGTGTGGTGTGTAGGGTATAAGGTGTGCGGTATGTATGGTATAAGGTGTGTGGTATGTAGGGTATAAGGTGTGTGGTATGTAGGGTATAATGTGTGCGGTATGTAGGGTATAAGGTGTGTGGTATGTAGGGTATAAGGTGTATGGTATGTAGGGTATAAGGTGTGTGGTATGTAGGGTATAAGGTGTGTGTGTGTAGGGTATAAGGTGTGCGGTATGTAGGGTATAAGGTGTATGGTATGTAGGGTATAAGGTGTGCGGTATGTAGGGTATAAGGTGTGCGGTATGTAGGGTATAAGGTGTGCGGTATGTAGGGTATAAGGTGTATGGTATGTAGGGTATAAGGTGTGTGGTATGTAGGGTATAAGGTGTGCGGTATGTAGGGTATAAGGTGTGCGGTGTGTAGGGTATAAGGTATATGGTATGTAGGGTATAAGGTGTATGGTATGTAGGGTATAAGGTGTGTGGTATGTAGGGTATAAGGTGTGCGGTATGTAGGGTATAAGGTGTGTGGTATGTAGGGTATAAGGTGTGTGGTATGTAGCGTATAAGGTGTATGGTATGTAGGGTATAAGGTGTGCGGTGTGTACGGTATAAGGTGTGCGGTGTGTAGGGTATAAGGTGTGTGGTATGTAGGGTATAAGGTGTATGGTATGTAGGGTATAAGGTGTGTGGTATGTAGGGTATAAGGTGTGTGGTATGTAGGGTATAAGGTGTGTGGTATGTAGGGTATAAGGTGTGCGGTGTGTAGGGTATAAGGTGTGTGGTATGTAGGGTATAAGGTGTGTGGTGTGTAGGGTATAAGGTGTGTGTATGTAGGGTATAAGGTGTGTGGTATGTAGGGTATAAGGTGTATGGTATGTAGGGTATAAGGTGTGTGGTGTGTAGGGTATAAGGTGTGTGGTATGTAGGGTATAAGGTGTATGGTATGTAGGGTATAAGGTGTATGGTATGTAGGGTATAAGGTGTGTGGTATGTAGGGTATAAGGTGTGTGGTATGTAGGGTATAAGGTGTGTGGTATGTAGCGTATAAGGTGTATGGTATGTAGGGTATAAGGTGTGGTATGTAGGGTATAAGGTGTGTGGTGTGTAGGGTATAAGGTGTGTGGTGTGTAGGGTATAAGGTGTGCGGTATGTAGGGTATAAGGTGTGTGGTATGTAGGGTATAAGGTGTATGGTATGTAGGGTATAAGGTGTATGGTGTGTAGGGTATAAGGTGTGTGGTATGTAGGGTATAAGGTGTGCGGTATGTAGGGTATAAGGTGTATGGTATGTAGGGTATAAGGTGTGTGGTATGTAGGGTATAAGGTGTATGGTGTGTAGGGTATAAGGTGTGCGGTATGTAGGGTATAAGGTGTGGTATGTAGGGTATAAGGTGTGGTATGTAGGGTATAAGGTGTGTGGTATGTAGGGTATAAGGTGTGCGGTATGTAGGGTATAAGGTGTATGGTGTGTAGGGTATAAGGTGTGTGGTATGTAGGGTATAAGGTTGTGCGGTATGTAGGGTATAAGGTGTGCGGTATGTAGGGTATAAGGTGTGCGGTATGTAGGGCTATAAGGTGTGCGGTATGTAGGGTATAAGGTGTGTGGTTTGTAGGGTATAAGGTGTATGGTATGTAAGGTATAAGGTGTATGGTATGTAGGGTATAAGGTGTGTGGTGTGTACGGTATAAGGTGTGCGGTATGTAGGGTATAAGGTGTGTGGTATGTAGGGTATAAGGTGTGTGGTATGTAGGGTATAAGGTGTATGGTATGTAGGGTATAAGGTGTGTGGTATGTAGGGTATAAGGTGTGTGGTATGTAGGGTATAAGGTGTGTGGTGTGTAGGGTATAAGGTGTGTGGTGTGTAGGGTATAAGGTGTATGGTGTGTAGGGTATAAGGTGTGCGGTATGTAGGGTATAAGGTGTGTGGTATGTAGGGTATAAGGTGTGTGGTATGTAGGGTATAAGGTGTATGGTATGTAGGGTATAAGGTGTGTGGTGTGTAGGGTATAAGGTGTGTGGTATGTAAGGTATAAGGTGTGTGGTGTGTAGGGTATAAGGTGTGCGGTATGTAGCGTATAAGGTGTGTGGTATGTAGGGTATAAGGTGTGCGGTATGTAGGGTATAAGGTGTATGGTATGTAGGGTATAAGGTGTGTGGTGTGTAGGGTATAAGGTGTATGGTATGTAGGGTATAAGGTGTGTGGTATGTAGGGTATAAGGTGTGTGGTATGTAGGGTATAAGGTGTGTGGTATGTAGGTATAAGGTGTGTGGTATGTAGGGTATAAGGTGTGCGGTATGTAGGGTATAAGGTGTGTGGTATGTAGGGTATAAGGTGTATGGTATGTAGGGTATAAGGTGTATGGTGTGTAGGGTATAAGGTGTATGGTATGTAGGGTATAAGGTGTGCGGTATGTAGGGTATAAGGTGTATGGTATGTAGGGTATAAGGTGTGTGGTATGTAGGGTATAAGGTGTGCGGTATGTAGGGTATAAGGTGTGTGGTGTGTAGGGTATAAGGTGTGTGGTATGTAGGGTATAAGGTGTGTGGTATGTAGGGTATAAGGTGTGTGGTATGTAGGGTATAAGGTGTGCGGTATGTAAGGTATAAGGTGTGCGGTATGTAGGTATAAGGTGCGGTGTGTAGGGTATAAGGTGTGTGGTATGTAGGGTATAAGGTGTGTGGTATGTAGGGTATAAGGTGTGCGGTATGTAGGGTATAAGGTGTGCGGTATGTAGGGTATAAGGTGTGTGGTATGTAGGGTATAAGGTGTGTGGTGTGTAGGGTATAAGGTGTATGGTATGTAGGGTATAAGGTGTGTGTATGTAGGGTATAAGGTGTGCGGTATGTAGGGTATAAGGTGTGCGGTATGTAGGGTATAAGGTGTATGGTATGTAGGGTATAAGGTGTGTGGTATGTAGGGTATAAGGTGTGTGGTGTGTAGAGTATAAGGTGTGCGGTATGTAGGGTATAAGGTGTGCGGTATGTAGGGTATAAGGTGTGTGGTATGTAGGGTATAAGGTGTATGGTATGTAGGGTATAAGGTGTGCGGTATGTAGGGTATAAGGTGTGTGGTATGTAGGGTATAAGGTGTATGGTATGTAGGGTATAAGGTGTGTGGTGTGTAGGGTATAAGGTGTGTGGTATGTAGGGTATAAGGTGTATGGTATGTAGGGTATAAGGTGTGCGGTATGTAGGGTATAAGGTGTGTGGTGTGTAGGGTATAAGGTGTATGGTATGTAGGGTATAAGGTGTGCGGTATGTAGGGTATAAGGTGTATGGTATGTAGGGTATAAGGTGTGCGGTGTGTAGGGTATAAGGTGTGTGGTATGTAGGGTATAAGGTGTGTGGTATGTAGGGTATAAGGTGTATGGTATGTAGGGTATAAGGTGTGTGGTATGTAGGTATAAGGTGTGCGGTATGTAGGGTATAAGGTGTGTGGTTTGTAGGGTATAAGGTGTATGGTATGTAAGGTATAAGGTGTGTGGTATGTAGGGTATAAGGTGTGCGGTATGTAGGGTATAAGGTGTGTGGTATGTAGGGTATAAGGTGTGTGGTATGTAGGGTATAGGGTGTGTGGTATGTAGGGTATAAGGTGTGCGGTGTGTAGGGTATATGGTGTGTGGTATGTAGGGTATAAGGTGTGTGGTATGTAGGGTATAAGGTGTGCGGTATGTACGGTATAAGGTGTGCGGTATGTAGGGTATAAGTAGTGTGGTGTGTAGGGTATAAGGTGTGGTATGTAGGGTATAAGGTGTGTGGTATGTAGGGTATAAGGTGTGTGGTATGTAGGGTATAAGGTGTATGGTATGTAGGGTATAAGGTGTGTGGTATGTAGGGTATAAGGTGTGCGGTATGTAGGGTATAAGGTGTGTGGTGTGTAGGGTATAAGGTGTGCGGTATGTAGGGTATAAGGTGTGCGGTGTGTAGGGTATAAGGTGTGTGGTGTGTAGGGTATAAGGTGTGCGGTATGTAGGGTATAAGGTGTGTGGTATGTAGGGTATAAGGTGTATGGTATGTAGGGTATAAGGTGTGCGGTATGTAGGTATAAGGTGTGTGGTATGTAGGGTATAAGGTGTATGGTATGTAGGGTATAAGGTGTGCGGTATGTAGGGTATAAGGTGTATGGTATGTAGGGTATAAGGTGTGCGGTATGTAGGGTATAAGGTGTGTGGTATGTAGGGTATAAGGTGTGCGGTATGTAGGGTATAAGGTGTGTGGTTTGTAGGGTATAAGGTGTATGGTATGTAAGGTATAAGGTGTGTGGTATGTAGGGTATAAGGTGTGCGGTATGTAGGGTATAAGGTGTGTGGTATGTAGGGTATAAGGTGTGTGGTATGTAGGGTATAGGGTGTGTGGTATGTAGGGTATAAGGTGTGCGGTGTGTAGGGTATATGGTGTGTGGTATGTAGGGTATAAGGTGTGTGGTATGTAGGGTATAAGGTGTGCGGTATGTACGGTATAAGGTGTGCGGTATGTAGGGTATAAGGTGTGTGGTGTGTAGGGTATAAGGTGTGGTATGTAGGGTATAAGGTGTGCGGTATGTAGGGTATAAGGTGTGTGGTGTGTAGGGTATAAGGTGTATGGTATGTAGGGTATAAGGTGTGTGGTATGTAGGGTATAAGGTGTGTGGTATGTAGGGTATAAGGTGTGTGGTATGTAGGGTATGAGGTGTTGGTGTGTAGGGTATAAGGTGTGTGGTATGTAGGGTATAAGGTGTGTGGTATGTAGGGTATAAGGTGTGTGGTATGTAGGGTATAAGGTGTGTGGTGTGTAGGGTATAAGGTGTGTGGTATGTAGGGTATAAGGTGTGTGGTATGTAGGGTATAAGGTGTGTGGTATGTAGGGTATAAGGTGTGTGGTGTGTAGGGTATAAGGTGTGTGGTGTGTAGGGTATAAGGTGTGTGGTGTGTAGGGTATAAGGCGTGTGGTATGTAGGGTATAAGGTGTGCGGTATGTAGGGTATAAGGTGTATGGTATGTAAGTATAAGGTGTGTGGTATGTAGGGTATAAGGTGTGTGGTATGTAGGGTATAAGGTGTGCGGTATGTAGGGTATAAGGTGTGCGGTATGTAGGGTATAAGGTGTGCGGTATGTAGGGTATAAGGTGTGGTATGTAGGGTATAAGGTGTGGTATGTAGGGTATAAGGTGTGTGGTATGTAGGGTATAAGGTGTGGTATGTAGGGTATAAGGTGTGGTATGTAGGGTATAAGGTGTGTGGTATGTAGGGTATAAGGTGTGTGGTATGTAGGGTATAAGGTGTATGGTATGTAGGGTATAAGGTGTGTGGTATGTAGGGTATAAGGTGTGCGGTGTGTAGGGTATAAGGTGTGCGGTGTGTAGGGTATAAGGTGTATGGTATGTAGGGTATAAGGTGTGCGGTGTGTAGGGTATACGGTGTGTGGTATGTAGGGTATAAGCTGTGTGGTATGTAGGGTATAAGGTGTGCGGTATGTAGGGTATAAGGTGTATGGTATGTAGGGTATAAGGTGTGTGATATGTAGGGTATAAGGTGTGCGGTATGTAGGGTATAAGTGTATGGTATGTAGGGTATAAGGTGTGGTGGTATGTAGGGTATAAGGTGTGCGTGTGTAGGGTATAAGGTGTGTGGTATGTAGGGTATAAGGTGTGTGGTGTGTAGGGTATAAGGTGTATGGTATGTAGGTATAAGGTGTGTGATATGTAGGGTATAAGGTGTGTGGTATGTAGGGTATAAGGTGTGTGGTATGTAGGGTATAAGGTGTGTGGTATGTAGGGTATAAGGTGTATGGTATGTAGGGTATAAGGTGTGCGGTATGTAGGGTATAAGGTGTGCGGTATGTAGGGTATAAGGTGTGTGTATGTAGGGTATAAGGTGTGCGGTATGTAGGGTATAAGGTGTATGGTGTGTAGGGTATAAGGTGTGTGGTATGTAGGGTATAAGGTGTGTGGTATGTAGGGTATAAGGTGTGTGGTGTGTAGGGTATAAGGTGTATGGTATGTATGGTATAAGGTGTGTGGTATGTAGGGTATAAGGTGTGTGGTATGTAGGGTATAAGGTGTGCGGTATGTAGGGTATAAGGTGTATGGTATGTAGGGTATAAGGTGTGTGGTATGTAGGGTATAAGGTGTGTGGTATGTAGGGTATAAGGTGTGTGGTATGTAGGGTATAAGGTGTGCGGTATGTAGGGTATAAGGTGTGCGGTATGTAGGGTATAAGGTGTGTGTATGTAGGGTAGAAGGTGTGCGGTATGTAGGGTATAAGGTGTATGGTATGTAGGGTATAAGGTGTGTGGTATGTAGGGTATAAGGTGTGTGGTATGTAGGGTATAAGGTGTGTGGTATGTAGGGTATAAGGTGTATGGTATGTAGGGTATAAGGTGTGTGGTGTGTAGGGTATAAGGTGTGTGGTATGTAGGGTATAAGGTGTGTGGTATGTAGGGTATAAGGTGTGTGGTATGTAGGGTATAAGGTGTGTGGTATGTAGGGTATAAGTGTGTGGTGTGTAGGGTATAAGGTGTGTGGTGTGTAGGGTATAAGGTGTGTGGTATGTAGGGTATAAGGTGTATGGTATGTAGGGTATAAGGTGTGGTATGTAGGGTATAAGGTGTATGGTATGTAGGGTATAAGGTGCGGTATGTAGGGTATAAGGTGTATGGTATGTAGGGTATAAGGTGTGTGGTATGTAGGGTATAAGGTGTGTGGTATGTAGGGTATAAGGTGTGTGGTATGTAGGGTATAAGGTGTATGGTATGTAGGGTATAAGGTGTGTGGTGTGTAGGGTATAAGGTGTATGGTATGTAGGGTATAAGGTGTGTGATATGTAGGGTATAAGGTGTGTGGTATGTAGGGTATAAGGTGTGTGGTATGTAGGGTATAAGGTGTGTGTGGTATGTAGGGTATAAGGTGTACGGTATAAGGTGTGTGGTATGTAGGGTATAAGGTGTGTGGTGTGTAGGGTATAAGGTGTATGGTATGTAGGGTATAAGGTGTGTGATATGTAGGGTATAAGGTGTGCGGTATGTAGGGTATAAGGTGTGCGGTGTGTAGGGTATAAGGTGTGCGGTATGTAGGGTATAAGGTGTATGGTATGTAGGGTATAAGGTGTGTGATATGTAGGGTATAAGGTGTGTGGTATGTAGGGTATAAGGTGTGTGGTATGTAGGGTATAAGGTGTGCGGTATGTAGGTATAAGGTGTGTGGTATGTAGGGTATAAGGTGTGCGGTATGTAGGGTATAAGGTGTGCGGTATGTAGGGGTATAAGGTGTGTGGTGTGTAGGGTATAAGGTGTATGGTGTGTAGGGTATAAGGTGTGCGGTATGTAGGGTATAAGGTGTGTGGTATGTAGGGTATAAGGTATGTGGTATGTAGGGTATAAGGTGTATGGTATGTAGGGTATAAGGTGTATGGTATGTAGGGTATAAGGTGTGCGGTATGTAGGGTATAAGGTGTGCGGTATGTAGGGTATAAGGTGTGTGGTATGTAGGGTATAAGGTGTGTGGTATGTAGGGTATAAGGTGTGTGGTATGTAGGGTATAAGGTGTGCGGTATGTAGGGTATAAGGTGTGTGGTATGTAGGGTATAAGGTGTATGGTATGTAGGGTATAAGGTGTGCGGTATGTAGGGTATAAGGTGTGCGGTATGTAGGGTATAAGGTGTGTGGTATGTAGGGTATAAGGTGCATGGTATGTAGTGTATAAGGTGTGCGGTATGTAGGGTATAAGGTGTGCGGTATGTAGGGTATAAGGTGTATGGTATGTAGGGTATAAGGTGTATGGTATGTAGGGTATAAGGTGTGTGGTGTGTAGGGTATAAGGTGTGTGGTATGTAGGGTATAAGGTGTGCGGTATGTAGGGTATAAGGTGTGTGGTGTGTAGGGTATAAGGTGTGTGGTATGTAGGGTATAAGGTGTATGGTATGTAGGGTATAAGGTGTGGTATGTAGGGTATAAGGTGTATGGTATGTAGGGTATAAGGTGCGGTATGTAGGGTATAAGGTGTATGGTATGTAGGGTATAAGGTGTGTGGTATGTAGGGTATAAGGTGTGTGGTATGTAGGGTATAAGGTGTGTGTATGTAGGGTATAAGGTGTATGGTATGTAGGGTATAAGGTGTGTGGTATGTAGGGTATAAGGTGTGTGGTATGTAGGGTATAAGGTGTGCGGTATGTAGGGTATAAGGTGTGCGGTATGTAGGGTATAAGGTGTGCGTATGTAGGGTATAAGGTGTGCGGTATGTAGGGTATAGGGTGTGCGGTATGTAGGGTATAAGGTGTGTGGTATGTAGGGTATAAGGTGTATGGTATGTAAGGTATAAGGTGTGTGGTATGTAGGGTATAAGGTGTGTGGTATGTAGGGTATAAGGTGTGTGGTATGTAGGGTATAAGGTGTGTGGTATGTAGGGTATAAGGTGTGTGGTATGTAGGGTATAAGGTGTATGGTATGTAGGGTATAAGGTGTGTGGTGTGTAGGGTATAAGGTGTGTGGTATGTAGGGTATAAGGTGTGTGGTATGTAGGGTATAAGGTGTGTGGTATGTAGGGTATAAGGTGTGTGGTATGTAGGGTATAAGGTGTGTGGTGTGTAGGGTATAAGGTGTGTGGTGTGTAGGGGTATAAGGTGTGTGGTATGTAGGGTATAAGGTGTATGGTATGTAGGGTATAAGGTGTGGTATGTAGGGTATAAGGTGTATGGTATGTAGGGTATAAGGTGCGGTATGTAGGGTATAAGGTGTATGGTATGTAGGGTATAAGGTGTGTGGTATGTAGGGTATAAGGTGTGTGGTATGTAGGGTATAAGGTGTGTGGTATGTAGGGTATAAGGTGTATGGTATGTAGGGTATAAGGTGTGTGGTGTGTAGGGTATAAGGTGTATGGTATGTAGGGTATAAGGTGTGTGATATGTAGGGTATAAGGTGTGTGGTATGTAGGGTATAAGGTGTGTGGTATGTAGGGTATAAGGTGTGTGTGGTATGTAGGGTATAAGGTGTACGGTATAAGGTGTGTGGTATGTAGGGTATAAGGTGCTGTGGTGTGTAGGGTATAAGGTGTATGGTATGTAGGGTATAAGGTGTGTGATATGTAGGGTATAAGGTGTGCGGTATGTAGGGTATAAGGTGTGCGGTGTGTAGGGTATAAGGTGTGCGGTATGTAGGGTATAAGGTGTATGGTATGTAGGGTATAAGGTGTGTGATATGTAGGGTATAAGGTGTGTGGTATGTAGGGTATAAGGTGTGTGGTATGTAGGTATAAGGTGTGCGGTATGTAGGGTATAAGGTGTGTGGTATGTAGGGTATAAGGTGTGCGGTATGTAGGTATAAGGTGTGCGGTATGTAGGGTATAAGGTGTGTGTGTGTAGGGTATAAGGTGTATGGTGTGTAGGGTATAAGGTGTGCGGTATGTAGGGTATAAGGTGTGTGGTATGTAGGGTATAAGGTATGTGGTATGTAGGGTATAAGGTGTATA